>JAKJXP020000002.1:393258-438222 GCA_022225965.2 Diatrype stigma
CCCCCCCCCCCCCCCCCCCCCCCCCCCCCCCCCCCCCCCCCCCCCCCCCCCCCCCCCCCCCCCCCCCCCCCCCCCCCCCCCCCCCGCCTAGCGTTTTCGATGGGTTTTAGTGGGATCGGCGGCTGTCGGTCGGTTATGATTCTTACGAAGCACTGGGGCTTCCGGCAATTAAGACATTGATTAAAAGGCTAACCGCTGCCCTGGAAAAACGGGGAATTAGCAATGTGTGATAAGGCTTGACAGAAACAGGGGGGGATAGCGCAATCAAGCTTCGACACGAGCTTGACTTTGCCTTGACAGGCAGCGGATGGCACGCACTATATCCTATAGACTTACTATAACGTTACACACCTGCATACTACAGATATACTATAGGTAGTTTACATAGTACGTGCTTTAGTTTGAGATGATGAGGCATTGGCTACCGACAGATAGTCGTGACTAATGTACGTGAAACAGGCGCCGCTGCTCAAGCGTTGAGGCTATGAATTCGGACCTGTTTTGATATGCGGGCGTGCCAGGCGTGCCAGGCGTGCTGGAGTTCCGTTACATGTCTGATGTGTGTGTATGTATGTATGTAGGTATGTATGTCGTATGTATAGTAGGTCCGGAGCCGGGGTCATACCTACTGTCCATGGACCATGGTACAGCCATACCGCCCATACCGCACCGCCTATACCGTCACTACGGTGGATGTATGGATGTACATGTATATGGGAGGCCTGAAGACGGCATTTCCCTGTGTAAGTCTGTACCTAAACAAGCAATCAGGAGAACAGTATATTTCCAACGCCCGAAATACCAGGATAAGAACCTTGGAAGTGTGTTGATTTGAGATATACTACATACGTAGGAGATAATAGCGAAGAACTATAGCGCAATACTATGATCAAAGCCTCTCATACGATTTCCCACTCTCCCCACCCCTTCCCTGCTCTGTTCTTGTTGATCGTTGACTCGACACGAGAGATGCAAGCGAAGCGAAGCTGGAGAGGAACACAGAGCCAGAGAGACGCTACCTATGTAGCTACCTGCTGCTTTTTACTGCTTCTAACTACTGATGATTTACCGATTTACTGATGATTAACTACTTGTGGCTGCATGTAACCCATTCCCACCTCGATTGCTACGCACCTATCTCAACCTTCTCCTGTACCTACATGCGGTATCTACTGCGGCTGCTACGGTACTGGGCAACGGTGCATCGCTTGGATGGACTACTATGTAACTACCAGCCTACCATGCTCGAACCTGCAGACTGGCTGCATCGCAAATTGTCAGCTAGCCACCCCCCAAGGGGGGCCCGTTATCTGCGTGTCCGGCCTCGTTGGTGGCCTATTGGCCGTCCAACACTGCCGATCTGTGTTGCGGATCGCCGCGCCTCGACCCGCCATCTTGCGCGCGAATACTTGGAAGCATGTAACTAAGTATGTATTGTACGAAGTACCTACCGGACTCACTGGGCTCTCGGTCACGACTCTGGTTTGATGAGTAAGATAAGATAGTATGTACACCGTAGTGTGCGTGTGCGTGTGCGTGTGAATGTGAGATGGGTGTGAGGGCCTGGTGTGTACCTATGTAAGTGAACCGGTACTTACAACACATGTGCGTTTGCCAGTGAAGTGGAATGTTCCTCGCCCGGGAAACCAGGCTCTCACTGCCAAGGCCAACCGACAGCCAAAAGTACCGGCGCCAGCCAGCGTGTTATTAGCTGATCGTCAGGGCGCAGAAGGCTCATGTTTCGAGGCCGCGCGAAAAAGTCTTGGGCTGACGTCGGAACAAAGTTTCAGGCACCGGTGGGCTCGTTTGGTTGGCCGGGTTGACACGGACAAGCGTTTCTTGTCCTGCTCATCCTGTCTCCGCCCTCTTCTCGCTATCCCTTCCTGGCTGCCCGTTCGGCGAGCTTCCATGCATGGGGGGGAATATCGACAGGCAACAGGACATCCAACGATTCAAGGCAGAAACTGAATGGGTTGAGAATCAAAGACGCTGCTGCTGCAGGGGCGCAATCCATCCCTACCCTATCAGACGATGGAGCCTACTACACGCGCCCCTGGATGAAGCCAAAGAGCCGACTGGGCCCAACCAACCGCCCGTCTCCCGTCAACCCCTTCCCATCCACCATCGCCCATCGCCCATCGCCCATCGCTCATCGCCCATCAGTGATCGGCGTGCGGCGTTGCTGGGGTGCCCAGAGGGTTCCGACGGCGATCATATCTGAGGGTCCTATGCAGTCTGTTTTCGTCTCGCGCCCGCCGTCCGCCTCCCTAATACGGCATGACGGAGCGTGTGGTGGTATTTAGTCCCGCCCGCTCTCGCTTTCCCAAGACTGCTCGGGCGGCTGAGAAGAGACTTTTTTCCCCCATCCCATTCTTTATCTATTCCATTGTTTACTACTTTCTCTTCTAAACCAAACACCCACCCCGTTTTCCACCCGTCCCGTTCATTGGCTAGTCCAGCAGACGGTTTATATTGAGGTACGAAAGAAGAAAAAGAGAAAGAACAGGCGTGGCAGGAAAGCAGGCCCGCGCTGCTGCCCATGCCCATGTCCCTACACATTCCCCATGCCCCTATGCCTCCATGCCCACACCCGCCGCTGCCTCCCGTTTATATATTAACTCGAGGCATCACCCACACCCTCGCACACACCTATCCCCTTGCCTTACCATACGTTCTTCATCCATCAACCAACCAACCAACCACATAGTTCCCTCAGCTAACTCTACGACCGTTACGCCCAACAGTAATTTGAGCAAGACTCATTCTTTACGAGAAAAGACAAGAAGAAAAATACCTTAATATAAACGAACGTCTACAAGACAACTCAAGACAACACAACCACCACACACCACCTTTCTTTCAGACAAAGACAAAACTCGTTCAAAATGAAGTCCTTCGGTGCCGTCATCTTTGCCCTTGCTACCGCCGCTTCCCTGGTGGCTGCTGCCCCGGCCCCTAAGGTCGACACCTTCGGTATGTCTCTACCCTGTCCCACCTGTCTGCCGTGATAGTGGCATGGACGAAAGCTCTCATGCTAACGATGGCTATCTAGCTGTCCTGGACCTCGCCCCCCGTAACACCACTGTTGCGGACCGAGGCATCGACCAGAGCGATATGGTCAAGAGAAACGCCACTGCCCTTGGTAAGTTCATCCCCCTGCCTTAAGTGTAATATGTAACCCAACCGGTGCTAACAACGGCAACAGACAAGAGACTGGAGGGCACCAACTAAGGCCGAAGCGGAAAGAGAATAGGTGGTGGTGATTGGATGTGGCGATGGTGGGTGTTGCGGTCCCGCGACTAGGCCGGCGCGCCGTTGGAGGAGGGGGGTAGTTCGAGACCTGGGAAAAAGGGTATTGAAGATCCGTTTTTGTTTCGTTTTATCCCTTCGATGATATCATGGTGTTGTCGGGTCCGCGGGGTTCAAAAGCGGAAAGGGGGAAAGGTCCTTGGGGCGGAGACAAGCGAAACGATAACGTATCATATTGAACACCGCCGGGATAGGGCACAGGGCTGGGCTTTTGTTTTATCCTCGTTGCGCCACGCTGATAGAGTATAGATTATATCGGGCCTACTTTTCGATATATACGCACAAACGCTCCTTGATTTCTCCCCTTTCCCACCGCAACCACAACGTCCCTTATCTTTTTTTTTCTTCGAGATGTATTTGGTGAGAGTGTATGGTGCGTTTTTAATGCTAACGAGATCTTGACTCACTGAATTGTTTCGATGGGTGCTTTGCCTGCATTTCCAACCACGTGACCTAACTGACAGGGAAATTGCCTACCGAATGTTCGTTCACCTTGATTCTTTGAAGCTGGAGATTCGACAAAGTCGATGGAACAAGAGGGACTGGTGGTGATGGGCTATGAAGCGGGATGTACGCCAGCAATGTCCATCCGACCTCGACCTGGTCCAGGACTCTTGGGATCTTTAGGGTCATGGTTGACCCCGTTCATTATAGGAAGGACGTTGCTCGAACAGCTGGTACTCGATGCTGTCGCCACTTACGTACGCCCTTCTCAATACATCGCCCACGCCAGGACTGCGCGAGCTACAACCTGGCTCATAAGGAACGAGCAGTTCTCTTTAGCCTAATCAACCTTCGCCCATGTTACTCTTCGATGCAAGCACCATCCGGATCGAAATGCCGTGGCCAGGAACTTGAGTTGGGGCTTGCTGGGTGGTAGCACAACGAACGTCTCACAAGTCGGACCGGCGGTGTCGTGTGTGTTCACTCGATTGCACCTACTTAGACCTGCCCGCCCGCTACCTGACAACCATCATGCGGGGAGAGAGGGGATACGGAGACACGACATCCCGTCGAGTTCGGGTTCGGGAGTGCTACCCCTGAGGCCAAGTCCCACAGGCCGAGGTCGCGCGCGCACTAGATATCCCGTGCCTTCCGTTGTGTTGCCCAAGCCGAGTGGGGTGGGGGCTGGGGGCTGCGAATTCTCATCTCATAGATCCCTGGTAGACAGGCCGCCTCGGTTTACCTCCGACGGTCGGTCTCACGGCGTCACCCACAGCTAATGGCACGACATTGCCTCCCTACCTACCTACCTACCTGACTGGCCTACCCATGTGATGACGGGTTGCAGTATGAGGCCGCTAGGAGCCTAGGAGCCGCACTTTCATGAAGTTTCCCTTCATCAATACAACCCACAACCCCAGCTTCTCCTGCAAGGCAACCATACTTGCGCAAGGTGGATGTGTCGTAACTTCACCCCCCGCTCCCGCATTCCCGGTCTTCTTGTACGTGTACTGCTGCTACCCATCCTCGTCGATCTATCACCTTGACTGATTCTTGATGGACATAAGTCAGTGGTCTCGGCGACGATACGTCTTCGGCTAGTCGAAAATATCGGTTCTCATAAAATATTGGCTGATTTGCTTCGAGGGTGTGTGTGTGTGTGTCTGGGTATGGGTGGATGTGTAAGTGTGTTGTCGACGAGGAGGGATGTTGCTACAAGGGCTCACGGCGGCGTGCCATTTCTAGGGTTTCGAGAAATGTGAGCTCTTCGTCTCCTACCCATCTAGCTCACGTTGCACTTCAGGGGGTGGGGGAGGCCTATCCTTGCTCCCACTTGGACGTCGCGACGAGCTCAGTCGACATAGGATCATCTGTTACATATTTACTACGCAAGTAATAATCAGTTGCCTTGTCTATAGTAGATCATCGCTGTCACTTGCAGCCTGGCGATAGCTTCCTTGTGTATCTATATCGAAGTCACTTTTTATTGCAGCCAGACGACCTGCACCGCATTGTGTGGTTGTGTCAAGACAACTAGGCCAACTTGGATATCGTAGACACGCAACATGGGTGAAGTCGGGCTAGCGGACTCTTGCCTAGTAGCTTTGCAGGTAGCAGTTCAC
This sequence comes from Diatrype stigma, assembly GCA_022225965.2. Classification (NCBI taxonomy): domain Eukaryota; kingdom Fungi; phylum Ascomycota; class Sordariomycetes; order Xylariales; family Diatrypaceae; genus Diatrype; species Diatrype stigma. The sequence continues at coordinate 398,634 of JAKJXP020000002.1, forward strand.
CGGGCGGGAGGGCACGTTGCGAGTATACCACGAGCAGATATTGAAATCATCAGCAGTCGTTGAATTAGGGTATATATGTACAGCGAACCATGGGTCCGCCTATCCAGCCGTTTGACAGCATCATCAGGCGAGAAACACCTGTCTTCTCTATAACCACTCACTTCTCTCTTTCTTCCCCTTTTCTAAACCTTTCCTCCTCCAGAAACATCAAAAGTGAGGATCTTCGTCTAAAAATAAATCATAGTATGAAGGGCAAAAGGCTATGGGTGTATGCATGCATGAGAACAGGTCAAGAAGTAATGCCGTTAAAAATGCCCGTCCTGTCGTAAAAGTGTGTGTCCAGTAAGAGGGAGAAGGAGTGTCAAGAATGAGTTTCCCGGCGGCTGCACCTGCAAGCCGAGAGAAAGGGGCGAAAGACCCAATAGTTACGAGTCATCCAGAACCGTGAGTGAACATAACCAAAACTTTTTCTTGCATGAAGCATGCAAAACCAGAACTCGAAAGACGAATGGCGCTGCTGCTGCAGTGAGACCAACTACCGCATCTCGCTAACGTCGACAGTGTTTGACCGCCAATCTAGCGCGTTGTTGCTGGGCTTCCCGGTGGAGCCCGACCCGAAGCCGGGCATGGACGACCACCTGTTCATCTTCTTCCGCTCGGCCGCGGACCGCATGTCTTTCTTCGACCGTGGTTGGGGGCTGGGCGCCGCCGCCTCGAGGCTGCGGCGGTACGACTCTGGTTCCTCCACCACCACCTCTGGTGTGCTGCCGTTGTGGGACCAGGGTGAGGACGACGGGCTGCTGCTGGTCGACGACGAGCCCGTGGTGTTGGGGGTCTGGTAGACGTACTCGCCATCCTTGTAGACAGCGTTGCTGATGAAGGTCGAGCGCCGATGACGGTTGCGGGTGTACCGCTGCTCCAGGCGGAACAGCTCGAGCTTCGCTTGCAGCTTCTCGATGAGACCCATGTTTGTGTATGTGCGTGTGTATGAGCGTGTAGGTGTATGTGTGAGAGTGTGTTCGTCTCGTCACTATCTCAACAGATGTATCTCGGGTCGTAACGTCACGTCGGTGGGAGAACGCTCGTTTCGTTTACGGCAATGTGGGATTGTTACTGTCGCTCAAGGCCTATTGGAACACTCGTCTACTTGCGCAGATGTCACGATAGTGCGAGAAGAGAGAATGTGATTGAATATATGTATAATAGAGTATTTGTGACAGCACAGCGGACTACGTCGGTCGTCTCGGCTCGACAGATGACGGTTGTATGTGTCTGATCAGTGTCTTGTTCTTCTTTGCTTCAGCTCGTAGATGCTTTTGATCGTCTCACGTGTGATCTGATGTGTGATGTGATGAGCGTAGCTTGTGGTGTGACGTGCCACAGGTAGGAATCGGATAAAACGAGTGTGATATGGGAGCAATCTCAGTGTTCTCCAGGTTATCTAGCAAGCAATTAAGATCCCCAGCCAGCGAGGAAACGGAGGTTGGTAGTGGTAGTTGAGAAATGAGAACGAGATGAGATGGGACAGGATGGGATTGGGTCGGGCTGGCCTGATGTGTGAAAGAGGAATAGAAGGGCAGCGGATTTGGTTAAGTGGGAAGCAGTTACCCTGGGCCTGGTGGTATTAGTAGCGATTAGTTAGGGTACCTAGTGGGCAATATAGGGTAGGAAATAGTTACATACATAGCAGTACGGTAGCAGTACTAGGTATAGCAGCCGCTACGGTGCTAGTCCAGGTTGTCTAGACCTAGAAGGACAGAAGTGGATGCTACGGCCGCCAGGGGAAGGCCGACTAATGGGGCAGAAGGAGGGGAAAGTCAACCAGCCTAAGCCTTGAATAGCATCGCATTGAAGTCGGCGCATGGAGGTGCGTCAAAGCCGTGTAAGGCATGTTCAATTTTGGTGTTGAAAAAGATCCGAACCTCTCTTATGCGCATCCACTACACCACCTAGCTACATACATTCGAGCTTATATGCATAACAACTCCTTACAAGGCTAGGTAGGTATGTGCCTGGCCTAGCACTCCACGGGCCGGAACCGGGGATCAGTTTCACCTTATTTCCTCTCGTTAGGCAAGAGGTTGTTACCGTATTCTGTCAACCTGTCTTGCCTGTCTGTTTCTGTATGCACCTACTATCACCTAGTCAGGCTTACGTAGTACGTACGAATAGACCAGACCAGACCAGGCCCGTTTGATTTCAAGGTTGTGCATAGTACGTACATGCATAGCTGCAGATACAGCTGCAGACAAGATCTGGTGGGAGCTCTCCCCGTTGCAGTAGCACGAGTCCGTTGGGTATCGCTCTGGTATCGGTTCTTGGTGGTAGGGTGACTTGGGTGAGTTATCGACAAGCTTGGGATAGACTTGGACACACTTGGACACATCGCACATGCTAACTAAAGACTTCCAGGTTCTAAGAATGGCTAATGGCGCATCAACATGCATCTGTGCGACGCCTAATCCAAGATCGATCTAGCGGTTCCACAGCTTTGATGCAGGGGCGATTATTTCGTCCTAGGCCCCAGTCACAGCTCCATCGGCTCCTTCAATGCTGCAGTGGGTTGCAGGAATGCCAGGGCAGCATCGGACGATCCTTTTCATTGTACGTACGGATCCTGGTATTTTGATTCTGGAAATATTGAAAGTCGACAAGCAAAATTTAATGGAAACGGCGGTGATAGTACAAAGACTGGCGGCGGGGTTCCCAATTTCCTAACCTCGGATAACGTAGCCGCCGCGATATTCTTCATATCATATATTACCGTCACGTTGGAGAGATTTCGTGTTTCCTTCTGAGCTTGGAGCTTTGGGTCGTTGGTACCCACAACCCACGCTGCCACGGGAAACGGATTCAACTGTAACAGCCAACAACAGGACCAGTGATACGAATAGAGCGGTCAAAGCTCGGCCATCCTCATTACTAACCTTTCGATCAAATTAGTGGTCTTTGCATAGCATCTGATGATGGCAGCTGGATGGCTTCTCCAACGTGGGGATCGGGGGGGCCGGACCCTTTCCCTCCACGTGCGTGCTGGTTCGAACCCAATACTCCCATACCAGTTTACAACGGACACACAGACACGCCTGGCCTGGCTGTCACGCTGCCTGGCAGCCTAGGCAGTAGTAACTACAACTGCCAGCATCAGGTCTGTTCTGTCCACTGTCTAAGATCCAAGGTGTGCTGGTAATCGGTTTATATTATGACGTTACACCGTTACCGACTCATGAATAAAGTGAGACATGTCGCGGGTACGACACGTCCGGTATCAAGCAAGCTTTTAGCGTTCACATGCTGCCGCTGCCACGCTGCCACGCAAGCAGTATAGGGGAAGGTAGTGCAATACCTACATGTATTCACCGTTATTGGGGAATGGGGGACGGGACGGAACTGGGGGACGGGAATGGGGGGACTCAAGGGCGCGGGTGGGGAGAATTGATTCTTTGTCCGCCAACTGCCTGTCGGCCTGACGAGTCTATACTAGCACGTGACACCCACAATCATCACCTAGATCCAGGAAACTAGGCAACCCGGAAACCATTGGTCGATCGTTCGATCAAGGATACTCTCCCACGCTGTGTTGAAATGGCAGGAAGGCAACTAATTGGGATGTTATTAAGCCTAGTCGTCAACTATGACCACCTGCACTTCGAGAAACACCTACTGCAGGTGTCAGGAACGCGACGCGCTGACCAATGGGTCAAGACCCTGATCATGATGCCTTACTACTAAGGACAACGGCCTAATCAAACAAGCCATCGGCGTCTCTGTCGAAGAAGCCACGATCAGCCAGCTCGTCATTGACTACTGATACTAGCCATGTTGATATCCAACCACAGCCTTGGGTTGGGTGCTCTCCTGTTGGCCTAGGGAGTAGGGACTACCCACTGCCGTGGCTTCGGGCAAAAGGGGCTTTAAGGTGAGCGTACGAGTGTTGGAAATACCTTCATGTTGGCATCCTTATACGCCAGCGCGTAAACCGGCGTTACAGCCAAAATTGCCATGCTGGTGTGGGGTATGTGACATTGACAACGAGCTCGACCTATATAAGGCTGAATACATTATCCCTGTCCGCGCTCATGTGTATCCTGTGTATAATGTATCGCGGTAGGTAAAGGATTAGCTGGAGGAACACAATGCAGGTACAGACAAGGAAAACGAGAACTTAAAACAGAAGACGTGGAAAGAGAAGCAAGACATGACGTTGGTCATGAGGCATCGAGAAGCATCTAACTAACCACATAGCGCTGGAGAGCTCAGAGAGCATATGGAGTTACGTTTTTGACCCAATTGAGTAACACACTCAATATAATAGCATTGCTTCTGCTTTTCTACCAACATGATCTAGGTATGATTCCACGACTGAATATTACCGGGCTTGGGTCGGTAGTTGACGATCAGCACATACCCGACTGCTTCGGTACCTAGGGAAAGGGGGTCTCTTTGCCTGGGGTAATCCAGGTTCAAGACTCATAGACCACTCAGGAGTCTGATTTAATATATTCCCAAGGCATCACCCGCTCCCCCAGATTCGTGACTAAGCTTTTCCTGGACATTTGCGGAGGGACCGAAGCGAGATCTGGGGTATGCCGCCGCATGGCGCTGCTGGCCTTCAGGCTAAACACGGAGCGACATTCTAGATCTAGGCTTCTCGACGCCTTCATCTATACCCGTTGCTATATATAAGCAGACTGACTGCCTGCCTCCCTGCTCGGAAATGGAAGGGATCTGAGGATTGAGAGCTTCCTGAGATTCTGAGAGTCAGCCAGTCAGTCAACTGGAAAAGAGACAATCAATACCCGGTCACGATTGGTTGCTTACTTGCTTAGCATACGCCAAGCCAACAACATGTTCGGCCTCGCACTGCTCGCGGCCAGCTTCTTGGTCCAGGGCATCTTCGCGCAGTCCTACTGGTCGTACTGGTCCGAGGGCGGCGGGAACTTCAAGTGCAACAACGGTGCTGGGGGCTCGTACACGGCAGAGTGGTCTGGCAACGGCGGGTTTGTCTGCGGGAAGGGATGGAACCCGGGTGGTGCAAGGTTAATTGCTCTAAATCCAACCCTTCTTCTCTATCAAGAAATGAGTCTGGTTGTTAACGAGGATTCTTGTCTAGGACCGTCCACTATAGCGGAGAGTACAGCCCCAACGGACCCAGCTACCTAGCAGTGTACGGCTGGGTAAGTGATCTCAAGCACAGCAGAGCATTGTCTCTTGCCCATCGCTCATCGAAGAACACCTTGTTTCCCATAAACAGTACCCTATCTCCCTACCCCCTTTAGCCCACCTCTCGTTTGTATGCAGCCAGCTCGAGACCTAGCTAAAATTCCCCGACTGCCCTCCAGACCCGGAACCCGCTGATCGAGTACTACGTGGTCGAGGCGCACGGGGACCTGCTGCCGAACGAGCCGTGGACGTCCAAGGGCAACTTCACGTTCGAGGAGGGCACGTACGAGATCTTCACGTCGACGCGCGTCAACAAGCCGTCGATCGAGGGCACGCGCACCTTCCAGCAGTACTGGTCGGTCCGCTCCGAGCAGCGCACCAACGGCAGCGTCACCATGCAGCGCCACTACGACGAGTGGGCCAAGGTCGGCCTCCCCCTCGGCTACCACGACTACCAGATCCTCGCCACCGAGGGTTATACGAGCGGCAACACGGCCAGTAGCGGCTCTGCCAGCATCACCGTGTCGTAGGAGTCGTGGGAGAATGGGAGAATGGAAAAATGGAAGAATGGAAGAGACAGGGGTGCTCAGGGGCTCGAAGTCCTGGGTTTAGGTCCGGATCGGGATTTAAGGAGGGTGGGGTGGGGTGTTGGGAGTAGGTAGGTAGTTCATGAGTCTATGGAGGCTAAGCCGGAAGGGATGGGTCTGCAAAACACGCCTTTACCCTCTTTGCCCAACGATTGGATATGTTAGTTCTCCTCAAAGGTTCAAATCAAGCCTCTGGGTCATGGTCCTGGCAACACGTCACGATCTCCCAAGCCTAAGCGCACACTGCTTTCTACCGTTGGCGGGCTCGAAGAATCACCAAGCTCCTCATTGAATGTTACGTCCGTCGCGTCCCTATAGTGCAGCACACGTTTTATCCCTGCTCGAGGCTTTAGATTGACAGTAACCGTGTGATATTCGCTTGTAGAGCTGGTAGAGCTATTAACACTGGAAAGAACAGGGACTTGAATTAGTATGTTGGTTTGTCGCGAGTTGATCTAAATAGGGGTCAAAAGCTTGCATGAAGGCACTCTTGAAAAGAAAGAAAAGAAAATGTACTAACTCACTTCTTCGGACGACAAATCAACTGATGAGTACTTCATGATGTCGATCTCGGTGTGGGCGGAACAAAATGGTAAGTGCGGACATGTCGGTATCAACGGCCACCTTGGTCACGGGCGGACGAAACTGTACATTTAGATAGGGAAATAGGGGTGTCACCATCTGTACTCATGTTGACACCGCGACATTCATAACAGAATGCCTTAGTCGGGGCCTCATGTTACAATGCTTAGAAGCAGGTAACTACTGTGAGTAGATGCACATGGAGCCTTTGGCAACGTCAATTCCAGTAACAAGCTGCTCACTGCAAATAGACCCCTTTTTCTTGTTTAGCGACTAGATCGTTGATTTCTACCAGAATATCCAGGAAACTAACGTGAACGCGATGCAGATATTGCCAGAGTCTATCGTCAAGTTTCTGGTTCTGATACGAAAGCACTTAATATAGTAGAGAACGAGCGACTATAAATGGTGATGCTGAAACCCGCCACCAAGTAGTATGGCCGAGCCAGCAATGTCTCTATCCACGACTGCTGCCAAATGTGGAAGAAATGGCTAGGCTGCAGCGCTCATCTAGGCCATCACCAGGATATCGAGGCTGAAGCTGGCAAGAGGCTCGACGCCATATACCTTTATCACGCAGCGAGTGATGGACAGAATGACTTTGCAACGACCCCACAAGGCTAATGATCGAATTGAATGGAGGAAGACGAGGAGGTTTCCACGAACTGAAGCAATTGCCCAAAGCGTCGTTTCAGTGCACAGGAAGGGTTGACTTCCTTCCATCAATACCCATCACCAGGCACTCCCACTAGCTGTTTCACCTCCGAACGTCATCTCCAACCCTCATACTTGACTCAGCTTGACAATCTTCAGTTCTTCACCATGGTCAAACTTTCCATCCTCTTAATTCCTGCCGTTGTCTGTGGCGTAATACAGAGCGCATCTACAACCAACGACACCAATGAGCTAGACAAGCCGGTTCGAGTTCCGGCTCGCCCTCCGGGGTACAGTAAGACTGTCTTCTACGACGACTTCACCGCCCAAACCCTCGATATCACGAAGTGGAAGTATGACATTGGCACTGCATATCCCGGCGGTCCCGCCCACTGGGGCACCGGCGAGGTGCAAACCTACACAAACAGCGCCAACAATATCTTCATCACTTCGGCTAACACACTGCGGATCATCCCACTCAAGGAGGCAAGCGGAGTCTGGACATCGGCGCGCATCGAAACGACAGCGGCGTACGATATGGCCTGTCCGGCCGGCGGCCGCCTACGGGTGCAGGCGCACATCAAGGTTGGGGCGGCAGGCGCCGCAGCCCGGACCGAGGACGGCATCTGGTCGGCCTTCTGGATGATCGGCTCGGCGATCCGCAGCAACTACCGCAACTGGCCGGAGGTCGGCGAGATCGACATCCTGGAGAGCGTGAACGGCGCGGCGCGGGACTACCAGACCGTGCACTGCGGCACGGCGCGCGGCGGCGTGTGCAACGAGTCCAAGGGCGTCGGCGGGAGCTCGGGCATGGCGCGGGGCCAGTGGCACGTCGTGCAGCTGGACATCGACCGCGCGGCCGGCGGCGCGTGGACCGACGAGAGCCTGACGTGGTCGCTCGATGGCGTCGAGACGCTCCGGATCCGGCCGGGCGACCTGCAGGGCGACCCGGCGGCGTGGAACGCGCTGGCCGCGACGGCGAAGATGATTCTGCTGAACGTGGCGGTGGGGGGCACGTTCCCGGATTCCGATGCAGGGTACGCAACACCCAATGCTAACACGGTGGGCGGTGGCGATGCTGGTATGGAGGTTGATTATGTGATTGTTTGGAGTACGTGAGCGGGAGACCGGAGGAAGGGTCGATCATGCCACATATATAGTACTCAGCACCTTAATTCATGATGGAGCTTTCACATCAGATCTCTCATTCATTGATTATACCCCTTGAACACTAAAGGCTTCGGTCGCTCAACTCAGACTGATGACATCGAGGCTAGGATGAAGAAACTTCGCCATGAAAGTGACCATAATTTGATTCGACTTTTAAGGCCCACGAAATGTCATATGGATTTCATGACGGGCCTTGAGCTATTAGAAGCAACGTCTGAGGTCCATTTGCCCAGCAATGTTGATTCCTGAACGTTGCTAGAAAGGAGTCGATTGGATATAAGACAGCATGATGAAAACCAAGATTCACGAACTACCTAAGCCAGTGGCATACCTGAGCTATAATAACGTAGTCAAGACTCCGCCGCTATGCTTTATTCTGCTAAGTTTGATCGGAAGCCCATATGTGTGCCCCTATCAGGCAACATGGCTCTCCATAACTAGGTGGTTCCCTATCGGTAGGAGGGGGCAACTACCACATCCCTTTACCTATTGTCCGTTTCGGAACCTAAGTTACACTGCAATCAACTAATAGTGAAGAACAATATCATCTTGAAGATGTGACGAAGTATTGTGCCCTAACCATTATACAATGATTGGCAGGCAACGTTGTCGTCAAAAGCTTGTTATCATAGCAGTCTATATCATCCCAGCATTTTGAGTAGTGTATGTCGAGACCTCTTCGTCGGAGGGGGATGTTCACCATTTCTTCCACTGCGATGGTTGTGGTTAGCGATATCTTCTTGTGGCTGGAACGGTGACGCCCCAATTGAACACCAATTTGGCCTTGGTTGCGACTGGTTTCCGTCGACGAAGCTCACTAGTATGCCGTGGAAAGCCGGACATGCATTACGCCTTGATTACTCGAAAGGGCCGGAAGGTTAGGTGGGTGGCTTACAATATTCTCTGGCGGTCTTAGTCCGCCCGATTCCACTGGGCCGTATCGCACCCTCCGCATTCCTAGCCGTACCGTCGTCGGTCTTGATCACGATCGAGTCCAACGCCGCCGAGGCCAGTGGCGCCAGTCGCGGCGGCGTGAGGCAGCCGGCCGCGACAGTGGCAGAAAAAACGTCGTCCTTTGCATTAATGACGACCACCCGACCCGAATCCGAGGCGGAGGCGGAGGCGGAGGGGAAGACGAAGCTGATCGTCTCCAGCGCGGGCTTATAGCCCTTGGTCAGCAGTCGGAAAGCCCCGCGGCGGTCCGCGACGCCCAGCGCAAGCGCGAGGTGCCGTATCTTCCCCACCCATGAGCACGGGCCGTGCTGATAGGTGTAAGCGACGGCGAACGGCCCGAACTGGCACCGCTGCACGTACAGCGTGTCGCGGGACGGGTCGAAAGGCCGGGGCGACGGGCGATGGGATAGGGCTACGTGGCGGGCCTCCCTGTTCGCGGATTGCAGAGCCGACGAGAATGAATGCGGATAGACCAGGGGTGCCTCGAGGGCCTGGAACCGCTCGTGCCGGTATATGCACACGCGGGCGTCCTCGTTGGCGTCGAGCTGGGCCTGGAGCCAGATCTCCTGCCGGATTTCGGGAGGCAGACGCGGGAATGGGTGAAACCCATCGTTTCGCCCCTGGACGACGGTGAATCCCATGTCGGATTGTGATGAGTCGTGGTTCGGGCGACCGGCGTCGAAGCTCTTGGTGTGCATGGCGCCGCTATTTGTAGCTGCTAGGTCCATCTTGAAGGATACCTGAGATGTAGTTCAATTAGGGGTTCGTCCCATATACTCGTTGATCTACCAAGCGTATGCAACTCGAGGGAAGTGCTGTCATAAACCCTTCGGATACGCGAAGATTTCAGCAATCCAGCGGATGAGACGTGTGGTAGGTTTGCACATGCTCTTCTGTCGTTGGCGAGTTCATTGTATGGCTGCATTGGGGTGAGGCTGCGCTACTCGACTGCTTATAGGAATCTTCCGTGTTACGCACGACGTAGATCACCTGTGATCCCCGTATAAAGTCCCGAACCCCCCTTTTTGGTAGTGGCATTACGTTCAATATTCGGCCAAATCTGATATCACAACTATGAAGGGGACACGTAGTCAATGCGCAGTGCTTTAATTAGCCAATTGTGCCTTAACTGCTAGTAAGTTGCCGTTGGTAATGTTCGCGACCACGGCATTGCTATACCTAGCGTTTACCCCGATGCAATCCCGTTGGCATCCCCACTTACTACACTATTTATTGCCTCCTCGACCATAGTGTTCGACGACGCAAGCTTCTTGATCTGGTCTGCTAAGGATACAGACGTGGTGTAAGCCTTCCTAGTCTTCACATCGTTGACATGTTCCTTGTTCCACTCGAGAACCTCCAACGTCATTCCCTGGAGCGTGGTGAGCACACCGGCGTAGCCGAGCCCACCTTCGGATACCGGCTTCCTCGCTTCTGCATCGGAGGCTACGAGATGCGTCGTTATTGAGAACAAGCCTGGCTTCACGTGCCTGATGTCGCCCGTGAGCTCGGGCAAGATCGCCTTGAGTAGCGGGTACTTGTACGGCAGCTCAGAGTACGCTTCCATTACGTAGGAGAGTAGCAATATAAGGATTGGCGGTATCTGAATTGTGCGAAGGGGATGAACCGATAACGTCTTGACGACGGAGTACAAGTCCCCGTACGTTATCGGTGGGTTAGGGTCAGTAACCACGAACGGCTTGCCTGCGCACTTGGCGCTCGCTTCCAGGGGCAATGCGAGGGCTGCTTCGTGATGCAAATGTGCGATTGCTACATTCGCGCCATGAACGAAACTCTGCACAATGTGAGACACCCAGCTAGAAAGCGTAAGCATTCCATTCGTCTGTGGATGAAATGAAAGGCATGGACTCACGTGGGCATGATAGGCCGGCTTAGGGGATCACCAAGAGTGTTGTCAGTAGGGTTGCCGTACACGCCGTTAGCGGGTCGGATGCACCCAGTCCGAAATGTCTCTGTATTCTGGAAACACACGGATCTCTCGGCCACGGCTTTCGAGTACGGGTAGTTCCCGAAGAAGCAATCACGCGCCCTCAGAGGCTGCAAGAAATCCTTTTCATCTAGGATCTGCCAGAAGTTCTTGGGCGACTTCGCCCACGGCGCAACCCAGGGTACCACGGGTCGTATTGAGATCGAGCCGGACGAAGTCGAGCTGAAGATGTCAGCACCGGCTTCCCGCGCAGCCTCGAGGACGTTTTTAGTTCCCCTGACGTTCACCGCTTCAGGGAAGCCATATTGGTACTTGGAGCCCTCGGAGGCCAGGATGACTGCGGCCGTATGGAACACAGTCAGAGGAAGATGCGCCACGGAAGAGGGCCACGGGATAGAGAAGGCGGCTTTGACAGATGCAAGGGAGGTGATGTCCGTCTTGACGAACCCAACCTCGGAGGCCGGGCCATCGCGCATGTCATTCCTCTCGGACCTGCGGAAATCTACAACGCGAATGCTCTCTGGCGGGTTGCCCCTCGCCAAGAGTTGAAGCACGATGAACCCACCGACGAGCCCTGTTGTGGATGATCATTGATCAGCATGGTAAATATGGCCCTCGGGCTTCGCCAAATGCGACCGATACGACACTCACCGGAGCCTCCGGTAACTACATAGCGACGGTTTAACTTGGGCGGAAGCTTGTCTTTATAATCAATGGGGTTCTCCTTGAGTGCCTCGTATGCTTCCTTCAGTTTTTTCGCCGTCCAGCGCGAAGCGGACAGCTTCTTGACTTCGTCTGGGGTGTGTCGGAGGAGCTGGTCAATCCGAGCTAAATAGAGTATCAAGAGTGCAAATATTGCCCAATAAACCATTCGCGTAGAGACTGCCAGCTCTAAACCCAACATTGTGTTAACGATTGGATAGTGGATTGCACAATGAGGACAAGTGTTGTACAGCTTCACTGTAGAGTTACATCAGGGACGAATAGAATTTATCGAGCTCAAGGTGAGCATAGCAAACCATGATTGATGACATGCATGACTCGCCTCGCTTTAGTAGGCATAGTACTTGAGTTCCAGTACTTTTGGGTTACTTGCTTGCGAATGTTGTCTTTTCCAACCAATAACGTCCGAGAACCTTCTGTTTTAGCCCCCTACCAGCTATGTCAGGGGCATGAAACCACTACTTACTAATAAGCAAATACTCAAAACAGGCCCCGTTCGTGATAGTCCAGCGCTTACTTACGGCCATCGCATTCCCGGTTTCGGCGCAGCTTCGCCGGATGCGCCGGACCTTTGGAGGTTTGAGAGTCTCGTCTCTTTCCCTTGAACGTCATATCTTCAAGCATGCACTATCTGTGCGTCAATTTTGAATTCCGCAGTTCCCCAGACTACCTAAGTAAAGCATCCTCTCATGTATCACAGGCTGGGTTAACATACAGGTTGATTGTGCTTGGATCTATTGCTAAGCGCATTCATCAGAGGCTGGCCTAACTACCTCCCATCAGAGAATTCAAAGGTCTATAACTTATGCTGCCCCCTTCGAAGGAGTGATCGTGCTATATGTTGTGGCCTCGTCCATGGCCTCGTCCCCAATCGCATTCACCCGGGGCCGAAATAGGGTGCTGAGACCGACATACACAGTGGCCGCCATGAAAGCCGAGGTGAACCAGCTAGCCCTGTAGAACTTAGCATAGGCGGCACCGACTACGATCTCTTTGTTGATGGCATTCATTAGGCCGGGAAGGTTGATTGGAACAACGATGAGAAGGGTGGCGAGCGCGCGCCAGTTGAGACCCGCCGTATACCGGTATCGACCTTTGCTCTGGTATAGGGCGGGAACATCCAGACGTTCCCTCGAAACAACCCAGTAGTCGGCGATCATTATGGCGAGCAGCGGCGCCAACACGATCACGTAGCCGGAGAGGAAAGTCGTCAGGCTCTGGGCGCTGGCCTGGATCTTCCAGGGGCAGGTGGCCCAGCCGCCGACGAGGGAGGTGACGACGGCGCCCCGGCGGAGGTTCAGCCATCGCGGCACGAGGAAGGCCAAGTCGTTGCTCGCCGCGATCGAATTGGTGCTGATATTGGTGCCGAGCGAGGCCAGGCCGAAGGCGAAGGCGCAGAAGAAGGCCGCGGCCCGGTCCCGGTCCGTCCATTGCGCCACGATGTCCGTCGGGTCCCATAACAGGCGCCCGTAGATGGCCTGTCCCGCCGAGGCGACGACGATCCCGATGAAGGAGAAGACCCAGTACACCAGCGGGATGGACAGCATCTGCCAGTATGCCGCCGACGGCCGCTTCGCGTAGCGCGTCAGATCTGGCATGTTGATGGCGAGCGTCGTCTTACCCGAGATGGCGATGTTGATGCCCGACAGGTAGGCCCAGCCCTTGGCCGCGCCCTGCAGCTGGCTCGTCTGCGAGAAGACAGGCCCGGGCCCTCCTGCGTGCACAGCCCACCCCAGCAGCCCGAAGGCGGCCGCGATCACGCAGACGGACTTGACGAAGAACAGCCAGCGCATCTTTCGAGGGTGGATCAACAATAAGGGGAATTGTAACGCCCAAAAGACGAAATATGCGATAAGCTTGCTGCTGGTGACCCCTGCTGATGCCGGTAAGGAGTTCGGATAGTTCGAGAAAGATGGCCAGATAGCTCGAAGCATGATCTGCATACACGATGCCCCGATGTACGTATTAATCCTGCAACGAAAGTCAAAACTCCTACACGTTTTATGGCTTATGGCTTATGCCTTATAGGTGTGGTCTCGTAAATACCCGAAGTACAGCAGGGCTAGAGCCAATCGCGACGCTACAGCGAAATATGAGAAGTAGAACCCCATAGAGGCTCTAGATGCGATCGAGAATGAGATGTGGTGACGGGAACCTATGGCCCCGTTGAGCGTCACAGCAGCAGCGATGATGATGTTGCCCACGGCACTGTGAACCAGTCAGCTAGTACTTATAGACTGGTCCACCACGCAGACTACGATCTGGGATATACCTACATCGCGACAGCAGCCTCGCGCCAGCTCAGGCCCAGTGCAATAATACTTCCAGCTTGCTGCATGGTGCCAATATTGCCGCCATCGGATAGCCAGAGCCAGAGGAAGTCGATGGCATTCCAGGTTCTCTTATTTTCCGGAACCACGTCGACATCCTCGTTGGACCATCCATCCCCGGTGGCATAAGAGGCTCGGGTAACGTGGAGCTCCCAGTAGTCCGCCGTAAGCCATTTTCTCGGCTTCAAATTCTTGACGAAGGCCATCTCGTATATCGCCGAAACCCTGTGAAGTCAAGCATGCCGCTCGAGTATATAAACATGGCGAGGGAAAGTCTTGTTGCGGGAGGGCGGGCTTCTTCTTGAAGATAGTCAAGACTAATAGTCCCCTCTGTTCAAGCTTCCATCCGAGGCCCGCCATGCAGTCCGCTAGCTGCGGCTACCTAGGCCGATTCAATTACAATCATGGAGGCATGGATTCCGGCCGGCATGCTTATCTTGATTACTTCGGCCTATGGGTACCCCAGGCCGATCGATCTCGACAGCCAGATAAGAGCATTACGCATCCTTGCCTGCACCAGAGCTGCCCAGGGGGTTAGGGCCACGGGCCTGGGCTTTTTGCAGTGACAATTAGCTAGTGGATCAATTGCCACAGGAAGGCCTAGGCTCCTAGACTATATGCAAGACATTCTGTCGATTACGCTGTACGATCGTGAAGTGTTCGTCTGGCAGCAGAGTTTAATTACTCACCTTTTACATTTCATTATACAAGCTTGAAGTTTTAATTGTTTCCGACAGCCTCACTACGCACGATGGGGTCTGACTCTCCCCTATCTGAGATGAGTCGCGCACCTCTTGTCGTCTCATTGGGAATGGTCGTTGTCGATGAGATCCACTTCGCAGATGGCAAAGTTTTGGTCGATATACCAGGAGGCTCAGGGGTATACAGTGGGTTTCATTCATCCATGCATGGAGTTGATGTAGTCATAGATTATGAGCTGACCAAAAGACTCCAGGTACCATGGGCGCCAGATTATTTGCGCTAGGGCCTGAGTCGAAGAGTGTTGGTTGCATTGTGATGGCCGGTCACGACTTTCCAGAGGTCGTTCTCCAGCAAATTCGGAGTTGGGATTTAGATCTAGTCGTCCACGAAGTACTGGATAAGACCTCGACGCGCGGACTTCTGAAGTACGGCGACTTGGATTTCGGACGTAGGTCAGCTTGCTCATCATTGCCCTCGCCCTCGCCCTTCCGATATAGCAGCGGACTCATGGGAAGTAGGAAAAACTTTCACCTACCTCACGCCGCCGTTGCAGCCCTATCCCGCTATCCTTGAACACCGCCATTTAATCAGTGCCGATGTCTTGCACTCCCTAGCAAAGCCAGATGACATTGAAAAGCAGACCCATGCTGTATTAGAGGCTCGGGCATCCCTCAGTTTACACAGGAAACCGTATATCATCTGGGAACCTTTGCCCCCTTTCTGCATATCCGAGAATGGAGATGCACACCTGCGAGCTTGTCGGTTCGTTGACATCTTCTCGCCGAACCACATTGAGCTCGGGAAGCTCGTGCATCCGGGCTCTGATCTTGCTGCCAGCTTTGACCGCAGTGTAGTCGAGATGTATGCACAGCGCATCGTTGACCACGGGATCGGCCAAGAGGGTCGAGGTACAGCAGTAATACGATGCGGCGAACACGGCTGTCTAGTTTCCTCGAGCTCATATGGTCCTCGGTGGTTTCCAACTTACTACGATCCCTCATCACCAAAAGTCGTCGATACGACGGGGGCGGGGAACGCATTTCTAGGAGGGTTCGCCATTGCGCTAGCGAAGACAGACGACCTCACGGAAGCCACCATACACGGCATGGTATCTGCTAGCTTCGCATTGGAGCAGATTGGGCTGCCTGTCCAGGGGGGTTCTGGCGGGCACGAAACATGGAACGACGTTGAAGTGTCACAAAGGCTGGAGGAATACAGGAAGCGTCTCCAGGATCTGCCTACTGAGTAATATCGATGGACTCATATCTTCAGGATAAATATTCATACATATTAATATATAGGAAGGGATATCCGAGCCGCCCAGTACATATCCCTCACTTCGATTACAATGCAAGCTCCAACTACCGCTAACCCGCGCTGCTTAGTGTCTGTGGAATAATTATGTTAACTTTTTTTGGTCCAGGGATTCAAGTATGACCAGAATGGGTATGGTGACTAGTAGAAGCTATCGTCAGGGGTGCAATACAAGACATATCACGCCGCCAAGCGAAGAACGCGGGGAACCTGGGGGTTAACTTTGCGCTTTTAGAAATAGATGCAGAAGACTATTTATATATATAGTTTCTATCTGTATGTCGATACGAACGAAAAGCCCAACATCATTGATCGTTGCTATCCGGATTTCCGTCCCACAGCTAAGCTATGTTGGACTTCATTCATCGTAAAGGGCCAGCCGTGTTATGGACAGCAGCTCTGGTTGCTGCTGCTGTTGCTTCTTATGGTGCGACCCCTCACCTCCGCGAAACCTTCTTCGTCGGCGGCGAATACGCCGACGACGGCGAGGGCGGCCACGTCATACAGGGGCAGATGTACGTCGAGCATCTCACCCCGGCCACCGGCCATGAAGCACAGCCCTACCCGATCATATTTATACACGGAGCAACACGGACGGGAATTGTGAGCATACACGGACATAACACCCGGGGAAGCAGCCTCCATGCTGTGGGATATGATAGGCTAATAAATGCCGAATCGACGGCGGAACCTACTAGGACTGGCTCACTAAGCCCGATGGCCAGCCCGGCTGGGCCGACCACTTCCTCGCCCGCGGGTACGAGTGCTACCTAGTCGACCTGCCGTACCAAGGGCGCAGCGTGGTAGCTCCCACGGAGCAGCCCCTGCGGCACTTCAGCGCCGAGGTCGCGGCGCAGCGGTTCACAGCTCCGGAGAAGTTCGACCGTAAGGGGCCTTTCCCAGAATCATCTTTTCACCTACCAACTAAGTATAACGTGTTCCGGGAGAACAGAAGGCATGGCTTCTTTGTTCGACGGGACTTCGTTTACTCCTGACACGTGACTAATTGGGGACGGTACTCTCAGGAGTGGGAATGACTATTGTATTCTCCCATCGAAAGCGGGAGATGATCAGGTAGCTAATTCTAGATGTCATGCAGTGTGGCCACAAGCGGCGCTACACACGCGCTGGCCGGGCCCCACGGGCCAGATGGGGGGCGATCCCTTCTTCGACCAGCTCCTCGCGTCGGGGAACTACCTAATCGACAACGCGACGTTCCAGCAGACGGCAGCGCGGGCGGCGATGGCCGCGCTCCTCGACCGCGTCGCCGCGCAGCCCGTAGTGCTGCTCGGCCACTCCAACGGCGGGGCCACGCTGTGGGCGACGGCCGACGCGCGGCCGGGCCGGGTCGCGGCCGTGGTGGGGCTCGAGCCCCTGGGCCCGCCGTTCCGGAACGAGGCGCCCGGCACGGTCGAGGACGCGCGCGCCTGGGGCCTGACCGACATCCCCGTCGCGTACGAGCCGCCCGTGGCCCACCCGGCCGTCGATCTCGTCAAGGTCGCGCACGCGCCCTCGCCGAACGACACGACGGCGCCGCCGCCGGATGATGGCATGCGGGCGAACTGCACGCTGCAGGCCGAGCCGGGGGCGCGCAGGTGGGCGAACCTGGCGGGGCTGCCGGTGCTGGTCGTCACGGGGCAGGCGTCCTACCACGCGCGGTACGATTGGTGCTCGGTCGCGTTCCTGCGGCAGGTTGGGGTCGAGGCGCGACACCTCCTGCTGGAGTCGGTGGGCATCACGGGCAACGGGCACTTCATGTTCATGGAGACGAATAGCGAGGACATTGCTGAGCAGGTGGTCGGCTGGTTGGCTTCGGGTTTCGGGGGGAAATCCCTAGGTAATTAGTCGAGAGTAATAACTAAGTATGGACATTAATTATGTGGCTATGCGTCGAAGAAGAAGAGGTCGGAGAACAAACTTGTTACTTCGCTATTCTAGCCGCGTCGTAGAATGAATTCTCCCAGATCCGATCTATATTGTTTTAGCCTGAACGGGCCTCAATGGTGCCGGCGGACGATTTTCTAGAGCCATATATCTGCCGTCCTCTGCATCCCCCTTCGACAAGTCTATACCGAGACCAAGAACTTCAGGGTCTCTAGAGAAAGCCCCTCCCCTTATCTCCCTCAGTATACAACCGCCCGTATGCCACGACGCCTCGATCAAAGTCGAGATTCCGATGCCCAGCGAGAACCACTGTCCAGTCGAAGCAATCCATTGGCCCTGGTTGCCTTTCCGGACCGTCTTTTCCACTAGGACTATGCACAGCACATATACCGGCACGGTGAAGACTCCGAGTGCGACGGCTCTCAGCGACAGCTGGCGGGTAGGCACCATCCGCCATACCGGGGAGAATATGCCAGGCCTGTTGCGGTAATATCCGAGTATAGCCAGGGGAAGCACGAAAGCGAGGCCGAAGAGATAAGTAGCCACTATGGCCCACCGCGCATGGTCCTGGAAGAGCTTCCACGAGCCCAGCTCCGAGTCGGCCGTGTCGCACACCACCTCGTCGCTCTGCGTGTAGCCCGCCAGCCAGAACCACAGCGCCTGCGCGTACGTGTAGAGGATGCAGAGGCCTGCCAGGGCCTCCTTGGTCCAGCCGAAGCGCTTCCACTTGCCGAACAGCATGGCGAACGGCACGATGGTGGTGAGCAGGAAGAGCTGCAGCTGGGCGACCCAGAAGTCCTGGATCGTGGGGTTGGCCTCGAACACGAACTGGAGCGCCTTCATCGTGAGGATGATGTTCAGCACGAACACCGTCATGATCGCGGCCGGGAGGGCCGACAGCGCCCGGGTCAGGCCCGTCACCGTCGCCAGGGACAGCGATATGCACTGCAGGTAGATGCCGATGCGCGCGCCGAGCCCGCTGATGTCTTGGTCCGGACCGTTATCCCCACAGAAATTTCTGGTGTTCCATAGCGGATCACCTGGAAAGATTCGCGGAGGTAACAGAGGCGCAAAGGCCCTGGTTGAGGCATCGTTAGCTATAGAACGGAGCATGATTGTGGGCACGATAAGCCGAGAAGGGAGACAACGTCATTTACACAGGGAGGCCATGATCTGAAGCACTTAGTTAAACCTAGTGAGGGCTTTATAATTAGGACGGGCACATTATCCGGTCATGCGCGACTTGATGTTTTGGTCCTTGGTCTTGTCCACAAGTTGCCGAGCTGAAGATTTAGAGGGTTGCTAGTGGACAAGATCAAGCCACACAGACTCCTACTTAGGAAAGAGGGGGGTTACTATTCGCTTACCAAGTACGCTATAAGTAACAGCCAGTATATCTATAATAAGATACCCAGAGTATTTGAGTATTAGCTACAGCATTGGCCTTGAGATAAGGGGTGTACAAAAGCTTACCAGCAGCATTTTTCTCGGGGGCGAATACAAAGAGTCAGACCATATCTACAGTCACATGAAAATGCACTTTGCCTGAGCGGATATTAGCAGATGAATGCCGTCGCTTGCTGCATGTATGAACAAATCCTCACCACTTACTCTGGGGTTGATTCATCAGGCGTAACTTCCATTCGAGGTCTATTTTTATATTCGAGTATTCGACCCCCAACCCTTGGGCCCTCTTTCGAAGAGACTTGTGGGTGACATTACATGCCTCTCCTTTTACTTCTATGAACATATTGCCCACTCCAGTATGATAGGGTACGGATCATCAAGTGTGCATCGTGAAGGTAGTTTGTCCTGTACCCTTGGGATATCTTCCAGACGTTCATTTGATGGCCAAATAACACTGGAAAAAGACAGGGCCGTGGGGAACTCTAATAGTTTCTAGTCACAGTGGTCCTGCTGTTCCGAATATGCGATCGCACCACGGCAGACGGAGTATGTCGATGTCCCCAAAAGTCGCGTGTTGGTAATCGTCGAACATCTGCCGCTCCTCCGACTGCATCCTGATGGAATCGAGAAGGGCCTGGCAATGGCTCGAGTAGACGCCCATTCTGGGCGAATCCGTCTCATTCGAATTCAAGGGGATGCCATGGTTCTGGTACCACCGGACAGCAACCTCGAGGGTGAATATGCTGACCATGGGCCCAAAGCTCTGCCACAGGTTCTGGCAGCAGAAGTCGCCATACATGGCGATGTTGTCTGCTAATTCGTTGGCCTCCTCGCGCATCATGTTGACCGTCATCAGTTGCGAGGGATTACCGTGCTTCGAATTCCCGAGCCCTAAGGTCTGCTGTAGAGCTTCCAGCTCTGAGCGTAGGATCGTATTTCCAAGGATCGTCATGTATAACGTCAACAAAACACCCCAATAGAGATGCATGAGTCGGACATTCTGAACACCGTCGAAGGTAACCGGCAGATCATCTGGTATCTTGCTCGGATATCCCCGGAGAATCGGGCGATCAGAAGGATGTGGTGAAGTGATTACGATACCTCCTCCTATCTCCGTCGGCCCATGGACTAATGAGATATGGGCTTGCTCTTGCCAATTCTTCATATTCTGGATGTGTTCGATCAACTTGCACAGGACTGCTCTGGGACGATCAGGGGTAGTATTAGTAGGGCTTGCTGGTTCCTGCACCGAGTCGGCTTCTTCTAGGAGCTCCGTGGTCAAGAGTGCAAGATCCAAAAATTTGTGGAACTGGTTCTTCGCGGACTGAGCGTAAGGGATTATCCTCCACATCGGTGCCGCAGCACAGGCTGCTTGCCGCCGCCTCAGCCCTTGTATCGTCTGTCATCAAGGTGTTAGCATAGGGTTGTCCCCCCTGAGAGAAAGAGACCAGGTAAAACCCACGTATATCATGCGAACGAAATTGAATATCTGAAGGTACGGCTCATTAGCAACCCTTGACGGGCCGAGCATACGCAAAGTTGCCGCAATTCCAGATACATGACATAGCCAACCATGGCTTTGCTCGGAGCCGAACTCGAACAGCTCATATATAGTGAAGATGACAGTGGTAGCCAGCACCTGTAGGGGAGAGCGACCTTGTATATCGCCTCGGAGCTGTCGCACTGCCGCATTGTATAGCTGCAATCCCTTGTCTATGAGTTGTGGTTCGCCATTGGTGTGACCAGCCCATCCGATGGCGAGGGCGGACATGGCTAGGGGCAGGGCATCGATCTCCTTTTTCATCGGCATCAAGCTGCGGAGCCAAGACAGTGGCACCTCCTGCGTGGCGCCCAGCGGCAGGCAATGGTTAAGAAACTCGGCTAAAATCTCGTCGTGCAACCAGGATTGAAATTGCAGGGGCGGGGGTGGTGGTGAGGGAGGAGAGACTCTCGGTATAGGGCCCCTCGGGTCAGGATCCGGAGTTCGGCCCTCGAGAACTGCTTCGGGAAGCATCTTGCGGCTCGTGCATACCCGCATGGCGGAGAATGATGCCGGCTTAAATCCGGGCCCGGATTGCCAACTAGCACTGGTATCTTGACCTCCCCTCCATTCGAAGTCATCCACGAATTGGTTCCTGAAAGGGACCTTACCATTGCGCCGCGTTGCATCATAGTCTGCGGAAGATCGATTCAAGAAGGTCGTCGGCCGACTAGACCACTCGCATACCCTTGCCCCTTTTCGACATTGCCCACATCTTGGCTTTTGCTGGTCACACTAGAAAGTCGTCAGTATCCGGAAGCTGGCATGTTTTAATTGGGGAGGTATGGAATACTGAGCATCCAAACCAACCTTGATCTTCTTAGTGCGACATGTGTGACACTTCTTCGCGGTTGCAACACCGACCATATTGCCAGCCAAGCCCGGGGGTCAATTCGCGGGTTCGTCTACTAGATGTGCCCTGAGACTTGGACCAGGTATACGGTACACCACCACGTATAAGTTATAACTTGTAAGTTATAATTAGTGGGTATTGGTTGCCGTATAGCCTAGTCATACACCAGGCTTTCGAGCAGCCATTGACATAGCACAGCACAGCACAGCACATATTACATAGTATGTAACGACGTATGGACTACATAACTAGTAAGGGATGGGTGGCTCTTATAGATGTAGAAAGAATTGCCCCTTTCAGAACGTCAACGACCGAGACAAGGGTGACACTGTGACAGGTGACAGGACGGACGGACCTGATTACTCAGTCCAAAGCTATGCCGTTTCGGGGCACATCTTGCGGAACATACATTGGTCTGGATCCACCCAGCGCCGGAGTGGAGACTGTAGGAAGATCCGACGACGGTCTTTTCGGTAGTCTGTATGTATAATACATAACATGTACAATAGAGCGCTGTACGGCATGAAGGAAGTAACCTGGACAGCTTGGAATAGCGGCATTTCCCTAGGTCATGGTCAATTGATTGCCACTGAACAGTCGCAGTGAAGCAGCTGCCGTTATCTCCTTTATCCGAAGCCATTCGATGACCCGAGTTGCGTATATAGATCAGGTTGTTCAAGTGCAAGTGCATCATCGCATACATAAGTCATCAAACCATTCATTGATTCGAACTATTCTGTCGACTTTCGCGAAGAACGAACACACAGACGCCCCTTACGAAAGTAATCCGCTGGAAAATAATAAGACTTTCAGACCGCACGCGAACAACTAACAGCTGCTTGGTCGAGTAGGTAGCTTGGAAACCTACCTATATCATGGCACCTCTCTATAAGAAAGCCCTAATCATCGGGGCCACCTCCGGGATCGGCGAAGCCCTGGCCGCGAAGCTCGTCAGCGAGGGCACGTCGGTGGTCGTCACGGGCCGGCGGCAGGAGAAGCTCGACGCCTTCGTCGCGAAGCACAGCGGCTCCAGCGCCAGCACCGGCGTCAGCGCGTCGGCCGTAGCCTTCGACATCACGCAGCTCGGCGAGATCCCGGCCTTCGCCGCCTCGGTCCTCGGCGTGAACCCGGACCTGGACTGCGTGGTGCTCAACTCGGGCATCCAGCGGCCGTTCGACTTCTCGCGGCCCGAGACCGTCGACCTGGACGCGTTCGGCCTGGAGCTGACGACCAACTACCTCGCCTTCGTGCACCTGGCGACCGCCTTCCTCCCGCACCTGCGGAGGCTCGCCAAGGATCAGACACAGACACACCTGGTGTTCGTCAGCGCGTCGCTAGGCCTCATCCCGAGCCTGCTGCGGACGCCGGGCTACAACGCGAGCAAGGCGGCACTGCACAGCTGGATCATGGCGGTGCGGCAGCAGCTGAAGGAAAAAGCGGGCGGCAGCAACGGAAACGGAAGCGTCCGGCTCGTCGAGGTGTTCCCGCCCGCGGTGCAGACCGAGCTGCACGACACGAAGCACCAGGCCGACATGCGGAACGGCGGGGACCTCGGGATGCCGCTGCAGCCGTTCGTCGAGCAGATGTACGCCGGGCTCCTGCGGGGTGACGACCAGTTCGCCGTCGGGTTTGCCGAGGCCCTGCTGGCCGAGGGCGGCTGGGAGGCCGAAAGGCAGAGGCTGTTTCAGGAACAGCACGTGGCGGTCTCGGCTGCCGTGGCGAAGTTCTTGAAGTGAATACAGATATAGATAGATAGACGGTCCGCTGTTGTGCCGGGTTCTATTCCATCTCACACCCAGGGCCCGAGACTACGAACAGAAATGCCTTCAAAATAAAAAAAGGGGGTGGTCGCACCCACGCAAAGTCTTGTCTTGTCTGCATGATTACCTGCCTGCCTGTCTTACAAAAACTCCACAAATGCACAAAGTCTAAAGTATCGATCGTGAAAACGTCATCTCTATCCATGCTTCGCTCTCTTCAAAACACAGGCTCGTCTAGTGTATCCGCCGCTGCCCGAATCTGCTCCGAGATTTCTGGTATCTGTCATACCTGTCAGTACTGATTTTTCTTTTTGCCATTTTGCCCTGCCGAACACGCTGTGCATGGAAAGGGACGAGGGGATGCCTCAACAACAAAGAAAGGGAAAAAGAAATTAATTACCTTGTCGAATTCGAAAAGCGAAAAATGGTGCCCCTCTACGTCCACGACCTCCTCGATGAACTTCCTACCCAGCTGCTCCTGGTACTTCTCCCAGCCCAGCATGCGATATTCGCGGCTATGGTCGACGAACACGTGCGACTCGCTCTCGACGTTCTCCTTGGCCCGCAGCAGGATCGTGGGCGGGATCGGGATGGAGACGCTGCTGCCGCCTTTCTCCTTCTCCCACCGGGGCAGCACCCACCGGCGCGCCATCATGCGCGCGTGCGTCATGTTGAGGTCGACCTTCTCCTTGAGCTTCATGGCCTGCAGCTCCTCGGCCGACTTCACGATCGGCTTCTCGGGGACTGTTGCCGCTGTCCCCACCGCCTCCGGGCGGGCCGTGCCGTCCTGCAGCAGGTGGCGCGGGTACACGCTGTCGATGAAGATCATGCCCAGGACGCGGAACCGCGGCTGGCCTGGGGCGGGCGGCGGCGCGGCGGCGATCTGGTGCGCCATCTCGAGCGACAGCAGGCCGCCGAACGACCATCCTGCATGCGCGAAACGCGTCAGCACGTGCTCAGGTTCTCATTTCGTTTGCGGGACGTGCATGCGGCCGTCTCCATCGGCGACGGCCTAGTCCAGCATAACACAACATACCGCCTAATAAGATGTCGCCGCCGTCGGGCAGGGTTTTGGCCAGCAAGCCGATGTAGTGGCTGGCTATCTCGGGAACGCCGCCCTCCCAGTACCCGCCTTGGTGAAGGTGAACGTTCTGGATGCCGTACAGAGGGCGGTTGATAGGCTCGAGGCAGTGGTAGCTGAAGGTCGTGCCACCGCCGTCATGGACCAGGATCAAGGGCGCCAGCGGCTTGCCAAGACGGGCCCGGGTAGGCCCCTCGTCAATCAGGGCCGGGTTCTCGAGGTCGTCCGACGACGCCATGCTTGGTAGGAAGGACAATTCTCGGTATGTATCTCTTCGCTACTGATACATCCGCGTCCAGTCGGGCACCAACTCGAGGAAAGCGGTAGCGGACGAAGTTTCCTCCCAACCTTAAGTACCTAGTATCTGGTCAGACTGGTCGTGGAGAAAATCACTTTTAACTAAACGACGCTTAGCATGGCAAAGTGATGAATAAAATTGTTCGGGGTTCGGTCTGACTAATGCAGAATTTTTGGCTTGGGTTTCGGATGCACCTGAGGTTGCACGGCAGGATGATAAAGCAGCAGGTTGCATGTGAAGTGATTTAGCGATCCCAGCAGTCTCAGCAGTGGCAGCAATCCCTACGGCCAGCAGCTGCCCAGCAACCCCTCTGCCCCTCGTGCCCCTCTAATGCCGGAATAGCCAAGACTCGAGGGACCCGATGGACCCGGCCACCAGGTACCCAAAGTATCCACACCGGACTTAGTTCGGAGCATCATGCACGCACTTAAATCCAATTCATTGGTCTTCCATTTCTTGGGGTTCCATTTCTTGGGGTTCCATTTCTTGGGGTTCCATTTTCCTGCTACATGCAAGTAGCTGCTGGACATCTATGAAGGTTGACATTTATTCTTTATTTCCAATTGTTCTGTAACACGTTTTAACTACACGCACCCTATCCCGACGTGGACCTTAATCGTATCGTATACTAACCCAAACCTCGCAGCTACCAACTAGGTAGCAATGCAACACCGAGCAGGCCTCACAATAGGGTGCAATACCTAGTCTAGGTGCTGTGCTATTCACACATCCATCATGACACCTACATTCACGACGCCCGCTCATGTTTAGCCAGGATCTGCGCCCAGACGCCGACGTCCTCTGGCAGGGGCGTCTTGCACAGCTCGGCCCAGTACAGGTACCAGTCGATGGCCTGCTCGTGGGGCTCCAGGTACTGCCGCAGCAGCTCCTTCCACTCCTCGTCGCCGCGGCACGAGCTGAAGTGCGCCGCCACGTACTCCCACCAGACCGGCAGGTACGCGCTGAACTCGAAGTCCAGCACGCCCGACACCGACACGTTTGCGCTTTTGCCGTTCCCGTCCCGGTCCCGGTCCCGGTCCACAGCCACTAGCACGTTGCTGAAAGCCAGGTCGCCGTGCGTGAACACGTACGGCGGGCCGCTGGCCGGCATGTACTTCCGGACTAGGTCTCGGTGGCTGTGGTGTTCCTCGTCGACGACGACATGATCGTCGTCGCCGTCGCCGCCGCGGGCTTTGGCTTGGCGGTCCAGTCGGGGCTGGAACATCTGCTCCCAGACCTCGGCGTCCGAGTCCAGCGGGCCGAACGAGCCCCGCCTCCCTTCGGTGGTTGTCGCCAGCAGCATGTTGACGTCCTTGATAGGCCCGCCGTCGAACGCGCAGCATGTGTTCGACGTGATGCTTCGCAATTTCGACACCATGTCTGCCGTCTGCTTGGCGACGCGATGTCGGTCCTCGGTAGAGAGCTCGGGCCATACGTCCATCAGCGGCTGTCCGGGAAGGCGCTCGCTGATTAGGAAAGCCCAATCCTTGTCTTTCCAACTTGTCAGAATATCGGGAACGGGTACGTCCACGCCCCTTTCCCTCAGGAGCCTTGTTGCGTTGGCTTCGGTATTCCCGTCGTTGTGCGGACATATCCATTCTTTGACGATATAACGGGACCCGAGGGACCATACTCTCCTGCTCGGCGTGGCTACGATCATCGTCACATTCGGGTCATTGCTATGCACACTTTGCGTCCCTTCCAGAAGGGTATCATGTGGCGTGTACGGGCTGTCTATAGTCCCTTTGCCATCTGGTTTCGAAAGCTGGTTGGGTTCGCCGGGATATTCCGGCTGTTGCCTTGCACTGAGGTTGGCCTCATCATCTTGAACAGACTCTCTGTCCTCTTTGTTAGGTTCTTCTACCATGTCAATGCTTAGCTTCTCCAACGTAAAATTATTCGTATCCATGTCTGTTGAGCGGTTCTGTGGTTTTTCGAGCCACGGATATTGAAGGAATATAAACCCAATTGGATCGACCGTGTAGTTGCTACCTCTGACCAACTAGAGGTTTTGAGATTGGTCAAGCCATTATTAAGAGAATACACAGCACATATATACAAAGAGTAGCGGTAATAATGCTGGATGTGATTCGATATGTTGCTCACTTCTGACTCTTTGTCTAACCTTGTGACGAGTTTGAATATCGCAATGTCTGTGTGACATCCCAACAAAGGATTATATATTTCACTAAGTTTTTCGAACTCATGTATAGTCATGAACTACACTAGTAGCATCCTCACAAGACGACCCTGAGTCATTCAATAGGGGTGCCAAAATCAAGTCAATGGGAATAGCTTCACTTTGGCTTTCCCCAGCCTCAGTAGATAGCACTGCAGTTTAGCACCAGTGGCTTGTGATGCCCTGGTTTCTCAATCACTCGCTAGGCTGTTTATATTATAACGAGGCGTTGACAAATTACTCTCTGAGCCATACACAAGTGCCCTCCACCTAACAGCCTAATAGCAGACCCCTCACCCCCCTGAACCACCACGAACACCAGTTTTCGTGCCATCAGTGCTGCCTTCCTACACAATAGGTATTCATTCCCTCAGCCTCCGATACAACTCGAGTCCGCAATTGATGCAGATGAAATGTGTGTAGATCTGCTGGGTATGGTGTCGCAGGGCGCATTCGAAGATAGCTTTGTTCTTTCGCTTTGCCTCCTCGCAACGCTCCTCTTTCCAGTGCGTCGTCAGAAGGCAAGCGCACTTCTCGCAGAACGACTTGGATAGGTGTGTTGTACACATGCTGGCGTGATGGGTCGACAAGCTGGTTACTTCTCGGGTACGCGGCTGCGTTGGCTGGAATTACCTAGGCCGAACGTTGATCGGTAGCTTGGTGATGTCTTCGTTTTTGTTTCGGAATCCGGCGATCTGGTAAGCCTTGATAATTGGCCCTTGCTCCTAGGTTCTCCGATACCCAAGATAGGTTCTGAATGAGCTCTTCTGAATGGTGATCCCTTATCCAAAGTAGTTTATGTGTGAAGGTCCCGAAGGTGATGATGACGGCCATAAGAAGAATCCAAATGGTAGCTCCCGCTTAAATACTCTCAAGGAGAGGAAGATTGAGTTCTACCGCATGAATATCAGATACCGTCCCATAGCTCGAGTGACATACAGATAGTCATTCCATGTAATTCCAATACGTTTATATGTCTTCAACGTCCACTACACGGAATTTACGACCACAATGGGTAGAGTAGTCATCTTTCGGGACGTTTAGAGAAGGGTCATACTTCCGATAAAGACTGTCAATTGAATCGATATGGACAAGAAGGGAATAGCCAAATGTGAGTGTAAAGCTCTCAATCATGTGGTCAAAGATCTTGTAATTCCCCTGTACCGCAAGTATACTGACAGGGCGTGTTCTTGGTACTGTATTGAATTATACCCCACACCCCTATTGTTGCTGAATTAAGTGTAGCCAATGGCTCACCATTCCCATAGTCTTGACACGTTGTTTGCTTCTGATGGTATTTGCACAGCCGTCACGACTGCTAATTTAGTCCACGCCTAATATGTCGAAACAGTGAATGTCATGAAGTACACCCAGCTCATCCCAGCAAAAGTGGTGTAATAGTCTAACAACAAAACACTCAGATATGAGCTTCTAATGACCCTTGGCCTTGGGATAGGGGGAAAGGGGGAGACTGCTGTAACGAGAACACATAAATGCCGAGTAACCAAAACACCACCATTCAACCCATACGAGGATATCTACGATGAACCCACACTCCCTGCCCTCCACCTGTTCAAAACCTGCGAGACAAGAAAAGAAAATCTAACTCGAAATCAACATACCGCTGTCGACACCACGTAAAGTCCAAAAGGGGGAAGAAGGTCTAGTTGTCCATCCATCCCATCCAACCATCTCTGATCAGCACAACCTCAAAACAGCTTCCTTCCGATGCACCTTCATGAACTCGCCGTCCATGATCCCGAACACGTAAACAGCACCCACGACCCTGAAGCCCCTCCCTCTCCTCCCCCCTCTCCCTCCTTCTCCTTCTCCTCCCTCACACGCCCGCAGCGCGACAGGCACCGGCGACCCATAGGGGACGGCGATGGTGTCGCCGGGCGCGAGGTCCGGCGGGCCGGTCCCGACGTATCCGGAATCCGTGAGGAAGGGCCGGCGGCGGCCCGCCGCGGCACTCCGGTCGAGAGAGTCGAGGTAGCCCTGGTGGCGGTGACGTGCGCGCAGTAGTAGCAGCTCGCTTTTGGCTTCTTCTTCTTCCTCTTCTTCTGCTTCTGCTTCTCCTGCCGTTTCCACTCCTGCCTTCTGAGAAGTAGGGGCAAGAGCGTTCACCAGCCACTGATACCCCTCGAAGCTCAAACTCGTCGCTCTCTGCACATGGGCCACCGCCGCCGCGGTACTGCTGCTCGCGACCTCCGCGTCGGCGATCGAGATCTTGGCTAGTGCCACCTTCGACTGCTCTGGCGCATATGGCGACTTGTCGTGCGCAAGCGCCTCCTCCCAGAGCCGGCCGATATCTGCCAGATACCCTCTATAATAATCGAGCGTCGCCCGTTGTGTTTCAGTGTCGGTAGCAACATCAGCATCAGCATTGACAGACACTGTTGCTGCTGTCGAAGTTGTTGTTTCAGGAAGGGGTAGCAACAGCGCCTCCCCAACCTCCTTGACGGCCCCCACAATAGCCCCCTTCACAACGACCGAGACGGGCGCGCCGCCGGTAGCGCTATCTCCATCTCCATCGCCACCATCATCGACCTCGACCTCAGCGCGGTAGAAGCGCTCATCCGCCGGCCCGCAGGCCTTGAACAGCGCTTTTTGGGATTGCGATCCCGCCGCCGCAGCTGCGGAGGACGAAGGCGCAGGAGGGGGAGCCACCGCATGTGCCATCGGTGCTGCCGCCGCCGCCGCCAGCCTCACGTTCCGTCCCGTCCAGTCGAGCATCCACGAAGCAGGCACCTGCAAGCTCCCCTCTTTGTCGTCGTCGTCGTTGTCGTTGTCGTTGTCGTCCGCTTTACTGTGGCCCACACCCACGCAGAGCGCGAGGGGCCGCGCGCTGCGCCTCAGCAGCGCCGCCGAGGTCTCGGCGCGCACGCGCGCCCAAGGCTTCGCGTAATCCGGGACAATGCCTAGCGCGGCGGCGTCGCTCGCGAGGTTCAGGAGCGCGTAGAGGGTATCGCGGGGGTCACTACCACCACCATCACCACCATCGAAGGCCAACAACGTGCCTTGGACTTGTTCAGGCGGCGGCGGCGGCGATTGTTGTTGGTGGTGGTGGCGATGGTGGTAGAAGTAGCGTACCAGTAGGGACAGGAGATCGTGGCCTGGTTCCGAGTAAGGCGCAGTAGTAGAAGTTTGAGCGGAAGGAGGCTGCGGCTGCGGCTGCCGTGGCTGATGCTGTGGTGATGGCATGTGAGAATAGGACCACGGACTCTGTATGATGCGAGACCAACTGCCCTGTCTCCTCCGGAAGACTAGGTAGCGGGCGTGGAACGCCCTCTCGGCGAGCATATGCAGCGCCGCGGAGCGGGCGGCGAGATCAGCCGGCTCGCTCGTGTCGAGTATCGTGCCGCCCGTTCCTGCTGTGCCGGCCGCGAGCCACCTGGCCACAGTGGCGTGGTTCAGCGCCGCGTCCAGCGCCTTCACTGCGGCGTGGAACCGGGCCAGATCCATCGTGGCATGTCGCTGGCGGTGGGGGTGGTGATCGTCATAACACACGACTCCGATCTCTACTGACGATGGCGTGGCGGCGGCGGCGAGCTCTACCAGGCTCCAGGACCTCGTCCAGTAGGGGTGGTTCAGGATAGCGCGCAGCGGCGCGCGGAGGGCATCCAAACGCTCGTGCAGCGGTGTTTGTGTTTGTGTTAGCTGGTCCTGGTCATCACCGGCTTGAATCCCTTCACCGATCCCTTTCTCTCCCTCTTTTCCAATTCCTCCACCACTGCCGCTGCCCTTGCCGGCAGGAGCACTGATCGTCACCGCCCCGGCCACGCCCGCCGCCACCGACCTCGCGCCCCTCGCCAGCCGCGACCCGACAGCAGTCGGTGTTGTCCCCCATGATAACCACCCACCCCTCGTGTTACTCGTTGCTGTCGTATGGCTCGCGGACGTCTTCGCGCCACTCCCCCCCCCTCTCCAATTCCCCGCGCCTTGCCCCTTCTGCGCGTCGTCGGCCGCCAATACCAAGGACTTCAGCGCTTCCATCGCCTCGCAGACTTCCTTCCCACAATCACCACCACCACCACCACCATCCCTACCTACCGATAATGCCGGGAACGCGCCCAGCCAGGCCAGGGTCCGGCTCGCGGCGGCGAAGATGGCGGCGGTCTGCGCGGCCTGGACGGACCGCTCGGCCGGGTCGGCCCCGTTGACGCAGAGCGCGGCGACCCAGACGATGACGGGTTCCGTGTCCGCGCCCGCAGCATTGTTTTTGCTACCGTCACCGTAGCCATCGCGGCGCAGATGCTCGAGCGCGGCGGCTACGTCGCGCGGGATCGGGACTGGGCCGCCGTTGATCATGATCACTGTAGTGGCCGCCGACGGCGATGCGCGGTCTCCCTCCTCGGCTTCATCATAATCCTCGTCATCTTCGTCATTGCTGCTGCTGTTGCTGCTGCTGCTTCTGTTCCCGTTATTCTGCTGGCGTGAGGGATAGGGGTGGGGATGCCGAGATATCGCCGTGAACTTGGGGCTGTTCTTGACGATGTTGTCTAGCCGCAGGAAGCAGCTGAGGGTGCTAGCGGTGGTGTTGCCGCCGTTGTCGCCATTGGCACCTGTTGTCGAATCACCAGTAGCAGCAGCAGGGGCGCCGTGCTTGGGCGACAGGGGCGGCTGGATCGTCAGGAGGCGGATGTCTCCGTTGTGCTTCCTCAGTGGGGTCTGGAAGTACAGACGAGTTCTCCATTCCGCATTGCTGTCATTTTCACCACCACCACCACCACCACCATCGTCAAGCCGATGGCGACCTTCGCTGCGCATCGTGATAGTGAAATGGGGCTTTGGCTGAAGCGGCTGTCCTTTCCCCTTCCTTTCCTCAAGGGATGGCGCCGCGCTTCCTAAGTCCCCGGTTAAATTTTTTACAAGGACCGGTCTTTAGAAAGTTTAATGGAATGTCCGTTTGTTTATAACGTTCTCCGGGACGATACCTAGGAGAGTTCTAGTAGTATACGTATAAGGAGACCAGCAGGCTGCATAGGGTGGTTTAAATACGTTCCGATCCGAATAGTCAGTGCCTAAATTCACGATAAAAATAGCCAGGCTTATGTATCCCACGTATAGACACCCGCAGACAGGTTACGTACGACATACGCACCTTATGCATGTGAGAACCAGTAAGCTCATAGAGAGTTAAAGTTAAAGCTACATCGGAATCTATGAGAAACGGGTGGCTCAAGCAATGCCAATCAGGTACCTATCAGGCCACGAGAAACAATACAGGGCGGAGAAAAGCATAACGGCTCATGTCCTTGGCTTGGTAGGCAACAGCGAAATGATAACTGGAGCAGCCGATTTCGATTCGGTGCAGCGCCACTGTCAAGGAAACTTGCTACGTGGGGTCCAGATCGGCATGCCTTGTTGGTTGAATACGCGGATACGCAAGTAGCTACGAAGTATCTGGCTGGCTATTAAGGCCAAATGATGAAGCCAAATTCTGAATACCGTGCCTTTAAGATGCTGGCTAGGATAGCTGAAATTGATATTCAACTTTAATTATATAATACGCCTCACTCCCCATTACCACCTAGAGCGTACCCATTCATTCTCCTTTCATTTCCCTTCCAACCTCGAGGGTAGTGTCACTCACTTCGTAGGCCCCATGATGACGTGACCAACGTATCGTATCACCTTAAGCCTACCACACAGCTACTCAACCACTTGGGCAGTCTCACCACGTACTCACTCACCAGTCCATCAAGGGATTCGACCGAGCGAATTGGCAGAGCAAACAACCTTCATTGAATTCATTCCTATTATGCAGTAGTGGTATCATGTCTTAGGTATAGTAAACTAACAGGACTGAGTAGAACGGCGGCTTGCAAGTGGGCATCTACACCTGTATTTGCGACAACCAGAAACGCCTGTACTTAAGTCGCACGTACAAAGCGCAAGCAAACATATATGACAAGAGGAAAGAAGCAAAAGAAAGAAAGGATGCAGCAGGCAGGCAGACCCAGCTGGGGGGCGATCTGCCTAGGGAATGTAGTCAAGAGAACAAAAGGAAAAAGGAGGGGGGGCCGGACAAACAGTAAATCAGTTGGTCGGTCTGTCCAACAACAGAATGCGTTTATGGGGGTTTTGTTCCGCGCCGCGCCGCTATGCCTATCAATTCCGTCCCATGCGCACAAATGAAAGGCGTGCTTGTCTCCTCAACCAGTGATACAACCCGTCATCATCAGCTAGCCAGGGGACCCAGCCGGTAGGTCACCCTGGATGAAGCAGGATTGGCCCTATAAGCAAGGGAACGACCCTCTTGCCTGTGCCAGTCCTGGCTGTCCCGAGAAATATCCAGGGGGAGTGACCGGTGGTACAGAAGCAATGCCACGTCCTTTCCTTGGATCTCGCCGTGATCAGTCTCGAATAGTACTTGATTTGTGACAGGGGCGCGTTGTAGGCCCCGGCCAGAATTTGCTTCCCCTTTTCTTCGGCCACCACAACATTCAGCATGTCGTTGAACAGTCGAGTTGCGAGCTTAGGCTAACTGGGTTTGAACGAAGCTCCTCGGTGAATGTTGTAACCGCAACTCCACAAACCCATGCATTAACGCCCTTAAAATCCTCATCTATCTGAATCGCATTGTAGAAATGTGGAAAAAGATATCAATCGCCCGCTTCTGCTTGGTAATTCTGCTCAACCTCCCCCACCCCTTGCTCGATATATTGTTGGAACTAGCCGCGTGTGGTTGGAAGTGAATGCTCGGCGCACTGGTGACCTTTAGATGAAACGGCGCCGAAGTTCATTCATTTGGGCAATGGTGGAAGGTCCTTCTCCAGACTGTTGCGGTTGATCGTCCCAATACTTTTCCTCCCCATATCGATATAGCTAGTTTTAGGGGGTGTAGGCGGCCCCCTACCCCCTATCCCGTGAGGGCCCAGGTCCGTATACCCATCATCTCGTTGTGAGGGAGTGTACGGTCTAGGCCCGCTCCGGCTTTGACCACGAACCGACCCAGCCTCAGCTGTCTCTTCCACGACCGGAAGTACGGCGTTTGAGTTAGGCCTTCCGACAGTCGCGATTGTCCGCTCTGGTACTTGATCCTCCTTAGCAACGTCTTTCTCATTCTTGGTTGCTTTTCGCATAGCTTTCTCTACGGTAGGGTTCGACTCGGGCGATAGTGGACTTTTCATACCTGGAGGGGGTGGGGGTAAGTAAGTAGGAGCTGGTGGTGCCTGATCATTGGCTTGTGCACTTGAGTCGCTAGCCTGCGCTGCTGCCGCAGCAGCCTCGCGATCGCGCGCATCCCGTTCAGCTTCCTCCGGCGACATGGTAATGCCACACATGAAGTTGATGAACCGCTCGCCATAATTATGCGGTGGAAGCGCCGAAATTTGCGAGCGATCCTGCGACAGGCCTTTCCAGAAGTGCTCTATCTTCTTGATGATGCCATACTAAAACCCCAGTTAGTTCATGCTTTGGCTATTATTGCTGTAATATGATGGGGAACTTACGTGTGTTAGACAGTCGATGACACCAAGATAATAGACCTCCTCGCCACTGGTGTTATCTTCGTGCGTAGCTCGCAAACCGCCGTCATCGCTGTAGAACAACCCGCCGCGACTATGCCCCTCCTCGAGCTCACTCGGCATCCGTTCTGGGGTTTCGTCCAGAGGAACCGGCCTTTCAGACTTGACCATCTGTCTGAGCTCTCTCGCCTTGCGTGCACTTTCCAATTTCGACGGTGTCCGCA
This sequence comes from Diatrype stigma, assembly GCA_022225965.2. Classification (NCBI taxonomy): domain Eukaryota; kingdom Fungi; phylum Ascomycota; class Sordariomycetes; order Xylariales; family Diatrypaceae; genus Diatrype; species Diatrype stigma. The sequence continues at coordinate 433,459 of JAKJXP020000002.1, forward strand.
TGAGCATGGGATTTGGGTCATCAGATGACGATTCACGCCCGGGGTTGAAGACCTTCAGAGTCTTGTCCCGGAGATTCTCCTCGTTCCCTTTCCGCAAATCGTGTATGCCTATTAGAAGAGAATAGTCCATGATACCCAGCTTCTGGAGCAGTCGCACATCCTGTTGAAGCTGTTTCATGAACAGTTGTTTTTTCTGAAGACCCAATTCAAGATGGCGCTTCCGTCGGAGCCAGTTGAGATCCTTAAGTGTGGCCCGAGGGTTCTTCTCTAAGTTCTCTTCTTTATAGTCTCGTCCTACCGTCGAGCCTTTCAAATCGAAGGTGGTGTGGATGTCCCGGTGAGGAGGGAATAAGTTGTTCATGACGACAAAGTGAATCTTCTTCCCATAAGGCATCTTCACGCGATGTAAGCCATAGAACTGGGATAGGAGCGTGTTGGGATTATCGATGACGTGGTTGTAGTAGTCCTTCAGGATTTTGCGCAGGAATTTGTGCTCGGCGTGGTGAATGGTCTTGATGATATATTTGTAGTCTCGGGAGAAGTAGAAGAAACTACCACTCTTTCCTGGGGAACCAAGCTCTGACAGAATGTATTTTCCTGTAAGGGACATCAAGTAGTCGGCAGGGTCCAATCTAAAGAGAGCACGCAGATGTCGGAAGACCCAGGGCGCATAATCCTTGAACTTGAAGTCATACTTGGCCGATGGTACCAATTCATTCCCAGCGCTGTTCGTTGTTCATTAATCATCTATGATCATAGAGTGGAGTAAAATGCATCGGTGTAGATTTGGGATGGGGAATACACCTACATGTCAAATGTTGACTTCTGCTTGGCTTGGAAATCTGCATCAGTTAAGGGACGGTCGAGTTTGGCATTGGTGCGGGAAACAGATACGCGAATGCCTGTCAACATGTTGTATGCTGTTTCCCAGTTGGCGTGCTTCTCGTCGACTTTAGTTCCGACTAGGACCTTATCGTCATCTTCTTCCTCTCGCCTTTTCCGCCTTGCACGCTTTTGCCTGTATGCCTCAGTCCACCGTGCTGCATCGTCGTCGGGCAAGACTTCGTCGCGATGAATTTCTGAATGTATCGAACGCGTGTTGCGCCGACCAAGGCTTAGTGAAGGTCCTCGACCACCTGAACCGACGGTGGGGGAAAAGCGGCCAGTTGCATAGGCACCGTCGTTGGGAGCGTCCTTACCAATAGAGTTTCGATTATTCTGGGCTGGTCTTGGGACCTCTAGGGTATGACGCTGTCGCAACGCATTTGGCGGCGGGGCTTGAAGACTGGGTGTGGAGGCCGAACCACCGTAGTGAGCTGGTGACGAATATCTCTGGGGAGCCGTTGCCTGGCGTTGAACTCCGTCAGGTGTTAGTGATGAAGTTGCAGCAGACGTAGAGATATCGCCGTTAGGAGCTTGGAATTCAATGGGGGTTTGCTGTATGGAATTATGGGCAGAGGATGGCACGGGGCTTCGATCGTCTTGGGAATTTGGCATGTTTGCGGAAGGCTGTTGACTTCTAGACACCGGAACTCCGTTCACTAGAGGGCCTTCGCCATCAACCGTAGGTGTAGGCAAGGATCTCTCGGTGGCGGAATTTGAGTTTGGGCCATAGCCATTTCGGTCACCGTTGAGCCCACTGTTGCCGTTCAGGCCAACTAATGAAGGTTTGCTCGATCTACCATTAGGCAAGGGCTTCATATTACCGACGGCGTTGTCAGATGGGTACGAGGATAGGGATGTATGAGAGCGATCCCCATTCATGCCGTTGACCGGCACTCTCGGGCCCGAGGAACCGGAGGATGAGTTGTCGTCAAAGCTGCTCTCATTCGACACTTGACGATGAATAGTAGTGGACAGTCCTTTCTGGGCAAACTTGTCCTTGTGAAAGGCTGAATCGTCGTCGTAATCAGGGTTATTGAGATGAACTACGCCGGCATTCGAATAATCAACGGGCGTGTTCTCACTGTTAACGAACGAGGGCATATTTCGTTATTGCCTTAGCTGCTGCTGCTGCCGCTGCCGCTGCTTGTAGTACGACGCTCCCAGCTCCGTTTCACTTTTTAGCGAGCGTTCATGCCAAAAAGTCCGTCTATCGGGTTGCCAGGTACGTCTGATCAACTTCAGTTTGTGGTCTGCTTCTCGATTAATCCCTATCGCACACTAATCTAGGATCCGTACTCGGCTCGATAGAAGGGGATGCGTGATGTGTTGAGTACGGTCGGTCGGTCCGTGTGGCGGGCGATGTTTATTGAAAGAATGAGATTAGAGGCAATTCGCTATGATAATTCCGAAGTATGTGTTTATAAAATCGAAGCAAGAAATGAATCCGTCGTGAATCGTCTATTGTCGGTGTTCGTGTTGGCGGTGTTGGCGATGATTCCAGTGCGTATGCGTAGGTGAAGTGATTCAGGATGAGAACTTCAAATCGGGCCTAAATCAATCAAGAAAAGGAAGCTGATAATACGAAACAACCAGTCGGCCCTCCCGGAGACTTGTGCCTTGTGCCTCGTGTATGTGTGCAAAGGAGCAACGTTTGGTTGCACTGCAATGATACACACACTGGAAATTGAAAGACGCAGACACGGACACGCACGCAAGAATGGCGATATTGAATAGAAAAGTTGACGGTCAGCCTGGAAGAGGCGTCTGGCAGTGGTAGTGAGATAGTGCGGTAGCGGTAGCGGTAGCGGTAGTGCGGTAGTGCGGTAGTGCTGCAAGTGTCTGCTAACCTGCAAGACCAGCGAGCAGCAGCGCCAGAGCCAGCAGGACAAGACCGGGACGGCGTCGATTGGCGTGGGTCCTTCCTAACTGGCCTGTTAGGCTGTCCCTAGCCGGGGAACACGAAAGTGCACCAATTGCATAGACACGTTGAGTCGACCGGGGTCCAGCTCTGCATACGTTCAAGAAGTCAGGGGGCTTGATCCGGGTAGTATCATACTATGCATTGAGTAGGTAGCTTGCACGTAAAGCACACGAAATGCTAAGCCCCGAGACCCCGATGCTACCTAACTCCAGTCCTCTTTTTTCATGCAGGACGGCAAGACGGGAGCAAGCAGAAATTACCCTCTGCCACTCTTAAGCATCTCTAGCACGTATTCTGGTCTTTCAAATCTTCCAAACCTGCAACTTGCAGCTTGCAGGTTGACTGTTGTCCCCGTTGCCCGTGAGACCGGTATATATCAGTAGTGAATGACCACTTATTCTGTCATATAACCTACTATACTATTATGTAGTGCTGTTGACGCTTGTCGACACAGTCAAAGGACCGATTATAGGATATTCAGTAAGAGAGTACGGCTGCATAAGTTAAAGCTACGTCGTACGGAGTATGTACCTAGCCACCATTCACTATTGCGATGCGATGGGATTATTGCTGGTATTATTGCCTTGCCGCCAGGCCGTCTCGGCCGTCCAAGCCCACATGTTTTCTAGTGGGGGCTGAATGCCACAGGTCACTTCTCATCTCTCCCGCATGACAGGTAAAGGTCCCTACCTATCGCCCGTCCTGTCTAAGCCACGATCAATCAAAATGCCTACTTTCAATGATACCTCTTCGCGGAATTAGCCAACTCCTATTCTATCTACCAGTGTCTACTTACAGATCACAAGCATGTGTTTGCGCATGTTTTCACAAAGAAGAAAACCGGACTTCCAACTGCAACTATCGAACCTCTTGCTTGACTCTACCTGGTCTGCTGTGCTGGTCTTACTGGTCTCACCAAAAAGGAATCCGACAATACCAAACTTCACCTTCTGTTTTCAGCTGAGCAGGGTAAACCACTCACCTACACGACATATTTAATCTGGGCCTCTTCGCGACGATTGTAGCAGTAAAAGGTAACGCATGCAAACCAGCTGCAGCCAGGTAATCTCCCCCAGCTCCAGACCCCCGACCTGCGAAGGCCAGCCTGTGGAGATCGGATTGCCGTAGGTTCCGTCCCAGGGAGCGCAACGGGAGCAGGTACAGTATGTAGGCGCCTATTTCTGGCGACAGCACCCAGCACAGAGCTGGCACAGCTGCACAGTCGAGCCCGTCCCATAAAATCCGGTGCCCATCCGTCATCCATGTTTCCAGAATTTCCCCTGGAAGGAAGATTTTCCCACCGATCGTCCAAGAGGCAACCCAAGCAAGCCCAAGATGGAGCCGTATGAAGTCACAAACACAGTGGGTTCATTCCTACGTATGCAAACTTAGCGGCTATCGGGTAAGGTCAGTAATGCTCCCGGATCTGGAGGTTGTAATTGCTACCAACAACAAAAGTAAACATGCGGATAGTATTACCTGGTGGCTGTGATAAAGAAGGCTTCCTTTCTGACAGAACATTCCGACAGATTATAGTCTTGAAATGCTAATTTGGCACGTGGGAAAGATGTCGTCCCGTCGTTGAATGTCATATTAACTATAACAGTTGCCCTGCCCTCAGCGTCGGTATGCCAGTAGCGAGGGGTTTGGATATCTGGGAAATCTGAAATGCTTCAAAAGTTCTGTAACTTTGTAAACCAACAATGAAGTAACATAGTCAACTATCTTCGGCAGTCCAGTTACCAGGTACCGAGTTGCCAGGCATTGTCGATTATCTATTATGTACGACCATCAAGTGTTTGCAAGATCTGCAGTCTCAAGTCAAATTGACACGAGATCCATCAGCTGAAAGCCAACTTGTCAGCTACACAACTAGATGGTATGCAATTGCGCTGCCATCAAGTAAGGCGTAGAATAGAGATTGTCCAAATGAACGACGTCTAATTTACATCTCGTTT
>JAKJXP020000002.1:438230-662234 GCA_022225965.2 Diatrype stigma
CAAATGCCCCCCCCCCCCCCCCCCCCCCCTTTCCATGTCCTATAGAAATTTACCCATCATATTCCTCATACCAGCTAGGCAACCGTGCTGCCATGCCGGCCGGTAGTTATGGTACAGTATGATACACAATATATGCACTCGTGAATATGCCCAAGCCAGCTCATCGAGTATCCACATCTGAATCGTTATGTTGTCTGAGGCTCGTTCATGTTATATGAGGCTCGTTCTCTCGTTACCCTATTCCATCGTCGAAAATTCGATCCGCAGCCGGGACGTCTCGTCAACAGTCGACGATTTATATCATCTCCCAGACGCATCGCCGGGTACCTGCGTGGCATCCATCTTATTCGCGCCCTCCTTCTCCAGCCTCTCGAACGTCTTCTTCTTCTGGTAGTCGGCGACCCTGTACTTCTTGAAATACGTGACCTGCAACAAACGACCCATCCGTCAGCGATCACTAGCACGTATCCAACCCAATCCAATCCCATGCATTGGTTGAACATGATATAGCCCAGAGCTGGCCCCTCTCCCCCGGAAAGTTCCAAACTCACCCAGGCGCTCGCGCAGTCCTGCTCGAAGACCTTGTGCTCCGGCGCGCACTCCCGCTCAGCGATCTTCTTGCCGTCCCCGCTCAGCGAGTCGATGACCTCGTGCTTGTCGAGACACCGGTAGAAGCCGTCGCGGGCGTCCCAGCAGCGCTGGCGCTCCGACCGGTCCGGGGCGACGGCGCCCGTCCGGACCTCCTCCTTGCGCTTGTCTTCGGCCGAGGCGAACAAGCCGAAGAGCCCCATCGCTTGCTGGTTGGTAGGTAGGTAGTAGGTATCGTTGCTACTGCGGAGCGGAGCGTCGAGTGGGCGGGGATAGGTTCGGTTTAGCGAGGTAGGAAGATGGCTGAATGTCGAAGATATTATGTCTGGAATCCAGTTCGTTCATACAGACTACAATTCGAGGTTGCGTTGTGTTATGTAGTGTAGGTACGTAGTTAGTTATTCGTCTTGCTCGCACTTCAAGCTCTACGTAAAGTCTTCCGTCATTAATGGCTTCAGAGCCGATTAGCTCTTATCCCACCACTATTCGTACTACGTAGTAGCTTGCACTGCAGCTGCCTCCACTTCCCAGTTCCCTCACTACACGCCTGAGCTTAGGGGGCAGAATGAGAAATTTACCTGTAAGAGCCATGAACGAGTGCTACCACCCGCCAGGCGGTGACTGTATCTGGGCTAGCTCCAGGTCCCAGATGAAGTTTAGTGTTTGGTGGGGCTCGGGGCTCTCTCCCAACTGGCTGCCGTCTCCCTTCCCAGTCCCGGTCGGCCGCTTGGACGGGATTGGTCTAACCAATATGTTCGTCGTGTCATAATCCATGCAGGGTCATCATAACCCCCCGGCACCTAATACCACCTGCACCGAGAGATCATCTACCTGGTATCTTCTAACTACATGTAGCCAGTCTTCTACGATAGCATCATTGTCGCGAATTACGAGAACTCACTTGGTAACTATCGGGATAACATAATTTGTTCGAACCCGCGAGCGCCTTTCTCTCCCACCGTTTCCTCCGCACAAGGGGTAGCCGCTCACAAGTACTGCACATATACTACATAATCAATTTTCAGTCTGGCCAACTATGATGATCTCATTATAGTGCCGCTGCTACTTCTCAAACCCGAAACCTCTTTCCATTCGATCCACTCCTTCATGGCGCCTTGATTATATCCCTAAAAAATCTTCGGAGCATTCTATACTTCCTGCCTTACGGACAAGCACGGCTGCGACAGCCCCAGCTTCTCTCATCCGCCCACCTCGAACATCAAAATATACCTGTCCGCTCTGCTCCAAAGTTCCGTCGCCTGCGAGGAGGGGGGAGCAAAACGCCTAGAAAAATACACAAGGAGGGAGATATATACAGAGGAAGATGGCTCGACGGAGGAGACCCCCACGGTCCGGCGCCATCTCCGAGCTCCCGCCGTTGCGCATCCTCACCCAGATCGCCGCGCTTCAGGGCTTGTACTACGCAGCCGCGCTGCTCTTGATGCTCTTCACCACCCTCGTCGCCGGGTCGCGCTTCAGCCTCGACCTCGTGTTCGGCTGGGGCAGCCTGCGCGGCGACACGACGCAGGGGTGGTTGATGGGCTTCGTTTGGCTGTGCTGTGCCGGCGTTGTGTATGTCGCCCCTCCCTTCCCCCTCCCTCCTCTTCCTATCTTCTCCCTTCCCCCGTTAGGCTAGCTTCCTAGCTGCCTCGGTGCTGCTCTCTCGCCATCCCATACCATACCAACCCGTTCCTGTCATTAGATGAAGGGAGACTATGCGCAAAATAGGGAGAACGGGGTAGGGAGAGCAGCCATCAGAAAATGTTCAGACCCCTCCGGCTGTGGTGTGATGGGAACATAATGTAATGAGACTAACAGAGAACAACAATACAGCATCGTCGCGCTCGTCGCCCTGATCTCCCGCTCCAAGCTCGTCCTCGACTTCGCCCTCACCCTGCACTTCATCCACCTCGTCATCGTGACCCTGTACACGGGTTTCGTGCCGCGCAACGCCATGTGGTGGGTCACGATGGTCTCCTCGAGCGCCCTCACCGTCGCCGGGGGCACCTACGGCTGCCGGTGGCGCGAGCTGCGGCCCATAAATTTTGGCGGTGGCGGCGGTGGTGGTGGTAGGAATACCGAGGGAGGCGGCAACACGGATCCCTCGGCCCTGGAGAACGGGACCGCCGGCGGAGGTGGGGGCGGCAGCGGGGGCGACGAACAGGGCGACGCCGCCGGCGGCTTCTCCCGGGGCAGAGGAAGGGGCAGGGGGAGGGATGGTGGCGGCGAGTATGAGATGGTGGGCTTAAAGGGGGACAAGGATAAGCGAGGGGATTGATTGATTGATTGATCGATCGATAATAATAATAGTTACATGGCCTGGCTGGCTTGACTCCAGTTGTGCCACCACATATGGCGGCCTGTCGTGTTTGTTTGCTGTCCGTCGCGGCTACTGCATCGCATGGCGTTGTATTCCGGCTGTAGGATCAATGAACATGTGTATTCGAACAAGTTCTTGACAAATGTCTTGTCGTGTTGAACAGACGTCAGGCTTTACAGACGGGACAGCCCATGCCCCAGGCAAACCTCATCAGGGACTAGATGCGTTATCGCACCGGTGGGCATTATTGGTTAATGCTGAGGTTTTCTCGCTTGTGCCAGGTGTCTATGCTTCACAATGGTTCCGGTTCCTCAACTAGACCGGCTCACATCCCCAGCTCATCACACACTCGAGAGAGTATACAGTGTCTTCGTGTTAGGAAGCAACGTATCAACTACATCTATCTAGGTGACCATGTTGAAGTTGAGACACAAGTCTATGTATCACTCAAGTCGTCACACTCCCTTTTGCCCCCTTTCCCCCTATCTGGCTTCTACATCCCCCAAACGATTTATACGCAAGTGTCACTGTGTCCCGACGAAACATGTTCTGCTTGCTTCTGTCCCATGGGCAGGCAGCACGGCACGTACACGTCATAGGCTGTAGCAACTGTCAGACCTCAACAGACTGCGCCCTTGAGGCCTACTACCTGTCTATGTGAACCATGCTTCAACATCAGAGACAGACTTGCATTGTATGTAGCTTGGGAACACTTGCCACCTGTTGCGTAGCAGACCCCGGGAGTGCGAAAAGTTGGCGCGAGGATACTAAGGTAGGTAGGTACCTATTGTAGGTACTACTATGTAATATATTTTACGGGGCTATATAATGCGGCGCACCTTACGCGTACATTAGTTCCATTCGGGCCATTCCATTATTCCTGTCCCTAGGTAGCGCCACTGCTATTTCGACGGTGCTGTCAGATTTTTCGACGGTATTTAATCCAAACCGGATATGCTAGCGATATGCTAGTAATACCGATTTATTATATATATTTATATGGCAAAGCAATTATATTAATATAGCTATAGCATTGGCTTGCATTTGCTTATATTTTTTTTTTCTAAACCTGCATTTTAATAATATTTTTTTTAGCGTTATATTAAAGCCCGAATTCGGCAACTTACGATATTGTTTTAGTTAATTATAATTTTATTTACTTTCGTTATTAATTTTATCGAATAACTTTTGCCGCAAAACTGGCCTATTTTCGAGGAAGTTTACGACGCCGTTTTCGCCGCTTTAAAAGCCGCCGGTTTCGCCGTTTAAAAGTAACGCTTCGAAACTTAGAATCCGGTAATTGGCGAATATTATCGTTATATGTACGTTTATTTTAAAGGCGGCGCGAATATTCGGCAATATAATAAGAAAAAAGATACGCGAATTTTATTAATAAAAACCGGCTATAATTAAAGCAAAAGGCTAATTAAATTTATAAAGAACGATTAATAAAGGTTCGATTTTATTATTAAAAAGGTAAATAAAATACGACGAAATACTTATAACCATTCCTTTAATATCGAAAATGTTTTTATGCTTGCAGCTTATTGCCGTTATAACCGGAATTTTGTAATAATTAAAAATATCGAAATAGCTGTTTTGAATTAAAAGTTTTTTATCGGTAATATCCTTAATTAAGTATTACAGAAATATTCCGAAATAATCTTAATCGAATACGATATACGGAATATATTAACATAAGCCCGTCGTTTTAAGATAAATAATTGAACCGCTATTTAATAATTTCTTAAAACCTTCGAAATAATAAATAATATTTAATACGTTATATATCGTAAAAATAACGCGTCGAATAAACGGATCGAACGGGTTTTTTGGATTTATAAGTAATATATTAAATAATAAAAAAAAAATCCCGAATTAATTTCTACCGATAATACGTATAAAATTAATAAATTTAATATGTTACTTTATTAGTTATTCGAAATTATCCCTTTTTATAATATATTTCCCATTGTTTATTGCCTTTTTAATAATAAGAAAAAGGCGTTATTTTGTTGGGTCTTAAAAACCTTAAAAAGGTGCGCTCGTAATTAAGGCGAAAAGGCATTCGCCGAAATGGATAGCAATACATTAAGGTAATATTTCGAACCGAACGTTATTATTTCCGATTTCGATTAAGCCTTTAAATGCGTCGCTTGCGTTTATTTGCCCGATATCGTTAAATATTAGCTTTATATATGGCATATTTTTAAAAACGTCGCTTATAATATTAAGAAAAAATACAATGGATTATTCGAAGGGACGGTTTTCGGTAATCGCGGCGGCGGCGTCGAAAGCGTTGATTTATTAAAAAAAAATGCCGATAAAAAAAAGTATCCTTTTAATAAGAACATCTCGAAAAATTCCGAATTCGCGAAGCCATTTATTAAATACGAAAACGAAAACATTTACGATATATACGCGGAAAATATTGCAAGATTATTATTTAAATCTGGAAATAAGCCTGTTTTTATAAGTTAATAAATATTAACGTAATTAAATTTTCATTATATAAAACGTATTGCGTTAAATTTTTTATATAAATACGCTAATAATGCGGATAGCATTATGCTTATTTAAAAAACTTACGTATACGTTTAAAACGAAGCCTAATGGAACTTTAATTGGGAATAGCTTTAAAAGAAATTCCCGCGTTAATAAGTTATCGTAAAGTATTTACGAAAAACTTACTTGCCGTACCGTTACGAATTCGCCGAATTCGTTATTAAAGAATATTGCAATTTCGGGCTATAAATAACCTTGTAATTAAAAAAGTCCTATACTATATTAAAGAAATATTTTCGGAATCGATTGGCTTTTTTAATGAATCTTCATTATGTAATTTAAATAACGTATTATCGCATTAAAAGGAAATTCGAAAGCCGCGCGGCGAAAAAAAAAAACGAGAAAATTACGGAATTAAAAAATAACGCGTTCTTTAATAATATCCATTATAACGTTAGCTTTTATGCGTTACGAAAAATGCTTTTCCAATATATTAAGGTTATAAATATAATTCAAAAAAACGTTCCGTTATTGGTTTATAAATATGGCTTTTCCGGGTAATTCGGGCTTTTCTGTTGGCATATAATTTATTTTTTTTTAATAAATAAATAAAAGCTTTCGATATTTTATTTCCATATATATTAATAGTTTCGAAAATTCGATATAAACATGTTGCTTATTAATTTTTTTATTTGCTTTTTATTAATAAAATAATTTCTAACCATTATTAATCTTTCCGTTATTTTCTTTTTAGCCCATGTCCGAAAAAGAACAAACGCGCCAAAACAAACAAAATCCCAAGATCTTTCCTACCCGCCGCCGCAATAAGAACGGCGCGGCAGTTATAAAGCCGTCGCGCGCCAAAGGAAGTAAAGCCGTTATTATACCCGCTACACAACCTGCCCGGCAAAAAGATCCATCCCACGATAAGATGCCGCGGGCGCGATCTACAGCCATCCAACCGCTGCCCCAGATAATATCCCGACCGCCGGTTATCCCTTAGACCGTCAACGGTTTAAATGCTATAACACACACGCAACGATTATAATAACAACCGCAACGGCTTTAGCAACAATAGCAGCAGCCGCTCCCATTACAGCAATAGCAGTTACCGCCGCCATCGCAGCAATAGCAATAATAGCAATAGCCGCTTTTATCGCAATAATGGCAACAGCCGCCTTTATCGCAATAATGGCAACAGCCGTTTATAACGCCGGTAGCGATGTTTTCGTATGGCTATACAGCAGCGCCGCCGCCGCTAATGCTAGCGCAATTCGTAATGGCTTTATAAAGGCAATAGCAATAATAAGGGAAACGCAGGAAAAGTAATATTACGTACGAATCAAATTAAAAACCGTAATTATAGCGGCTATTTTATTAATAATAATACATATAATGCTTTAATATTAGGAATTATTGCGAAAATCCGTATTTATAGCAGTACTATAACCCATATGCAACTTAAAAACGGAAAATGCGAGCTAAAATATGGCTATGCAGGTACAACCGAATTGCCATACAAATGTATATAATAAGTCGGTAATACTAGCATATCCGGTTTGGGTTAAATACCGTCGAAAAATCTAACAGCACCGTCGAAATAGCGGTAGCGCTAGGTAGGCTCGCAACTTGCAAGCAGGCCCCACCCACTTACACCCGCCTCTGTCTATACTTTAGGTAAGTACGTTACACGATTACACACACACAGCTGCCCTAACGTCATATCTAGAGCTTTGAAATACTTCCCTTCCTTCCTTCCCACCTAGGTCTATAGGTATAAGCCTTCACTTTCTGACTTCGCAAAGCCTTAACGAAAGAACTTGCTATATTCTCTCTCTTCGACCTTCTCTTTTGAGCGTATAACACAACGATACTCTGACTCCACCGTACACCAAGTTCCCAAGCACGTAAAAGCAAGACGCAACAAGCACCATGGCAAGCTCCAACGGCGTGCACTCCGAGCAGATCGAACCGGAGCCGCTCGTCAACTCCACGCAGCCCGGGCCCGCAGCGTAGGTGATGCCCCCGTCCCCCCTTTTCTACTCCTGGGCCACTTTAGCTTTCTTTCCCTTTACCCCCTGAACAAAACCGTACACACGCTAGCGACAACTGCATAAGGGGCAAGAAGCTAGAGGCGAGAGCAGCAAGCAGCTGACCAGTTGGGCCCGGTAATCCTGATGGAGGCGGGGGGTGAAAACAGAACCATCATCTCCGAGCTGGCCGAGAGCAGCACCAAGAAGCCCGCCGACGCCGAGCTGGGAAGCAGCAGCAACGCGGAGGCGCGCGCCGAGAAGGTCAAGGACCAGATCGACGACGCGGTGGCCAAGGGGCCCAAGAAGGCCGACGAGCACTCGGGCGGGCGCGTCCAGGTCGCTGAGACCGGGGACCTGAACGACCTGGCTGCCAGGAGGCAGTCGACATGAGTCACAGCATGGAATTCTGATGAAACGCGGTAGTAGTTCATGAGGCAACCGTTACGATTTTGGGTTTCCGGAAGTTATCAAGCCACTTGCCTACCTACCTTGGCGGCCTAGTTGGGGTCGGATAGTTACCGAAGTGGTTAATGCTGTCGGACTTATGAGGGTAGTTGGGAACTACAGCTGTACGAATAATGACATGTCGAATACGGATGAGGGGCGGGACAGCGGGATGGGATGGGGCGGATAGGCAAATGAGGGTTCATTTATACAGGCACACGCTTATGGATGGAAAATGAATTATGACGGCCCTTCTGTATCATCTATCGATCGATACCTACATGTATACTTATGCCTTGGTGTGGGAGTTTCGTCACTACATTCTATGTGGTTACAGATATGAAATCGTCATTTTTGCGAAGACAACTTACTTTGGCACCGTTCTGTCTCTTAGACTAAATGCATGCCACGCAACATGGCATTTGCCGTCTGAAAGACGCTCCATTGATATGTCACGCACAAGTCTTATGTCTCCTTGAAGGGACACCTCCACGCTCGATCGCCAAACTAAAATTGCTTCATCCGAGTAATGTAGCCCGGCCAACACTATGCTCTTCCTCCATACATCTTCAAGCATACTAGCAAGCTTTTCAATCTAGGGGCTGGGCAGGTAGAACACATTTAGAAACGAAGGTGAGTGAAAATTTGGATCTGATATATATCTGATATATCAACACGGACACACAGCAAATTCCGCAATTTTTTATATATGTTCATTTCCTAGCGATGACTCTTGTCTGTGCCCTATTGGCGCCACCAAGTCTTAAGATATAAGCCTATCGATGAAGGCCTTCATCGAAATGATATATGTTATGATATTATATGATATGCCGCTTTCTTAACAAAGTGTACCATTGAGCTCTGAATAGAGAGGCTTGCATATCAAACCCCTTGCCACAAAGCTAGGTAGAATGCCCCCACCCCCGCGCGCCAGCGCCCTCTCATCAGCGAAGGCACACTCGAGCGCGCGCTCGCTGATGCGGTGGAAGGGCCGGTTGACAATACTCACGGCCTGAATGGGTTGTGATAGCTTTTCACGCCCTTGTCGGCGTCGTCGTTCGGTCGACCTCCCACACCGAGTAGTTGTAGGAGGCCGGGCATTGCCAAGCGCTGCCTTAGGGAAACGGTCGCGACCTCGTCGGTGAGGAGACGGCCCGTGCTCAAAACCGGCCTTTCGCTGGCTCATAGCTGCGGGCCCGGTCATCCGGCTCGCTGTCGTTTTGGGGAAGGGTGACAGGAGAAATACTGTTCTCAAGCTGGCTGTAAGAAGGGGGGGGGCACCCACATGCCGGGGGTCAGCCTGGGCCGTCAAGCTCAGGGTGCCGTTGAGAAATTCGTACGAAGGTAAGGAATGCAGGAATGCATTCTATGATTATGCATAGTTTGGGCCAAAGGAAGGAAGGAGGGAGTGGACGAGGGCCGGTGAGAGTAGTAGAGGAACTTAGCTCAGTCAGGGGACATCGTGATACTGTTGCCTATTTATGTTCTCTTCTTGCAAGCCCGATTCTGCCGAGGTCAATAATTGAGACTTGGGGATCTTCTTGCCTACTTAGATATTCTGCGTGCCACACCAAAAGCTAATTAAACCTAAGCACGTCCGACCAATGTATTACCTTCTATCTACCCTCGACTATAGGAGTCGAGTGAGTCTTTCCATTTTTCAAACCCTGGTACGGAGTGTTAAGTCGATACCACTTCTGAGCACTCATTTAGTGAACCTCTCTCGTATGGTGATATCGGAACCCCCACCATTCTATATGCCAAAGGAGCAGGTGAGGACAATGGCAGCGGCAGCAATGTGGCACAATTTTGGGAAGAACGGATACAATCACGTTGAAGGACACATTGGGGTAGGAAAGTCTAGTTGGAATAGAAAAAGCAAACTCTGATCCTATCTCGTAACATGGGGGTGTCGTGCAGAGTACGGGTACGATGTAATTCTATTTCATCCAGACCACGTAATGGTCGAAAGGGGGTTGGCGGTCCCCGGCTATCAAACATCAAGACTAAGCTCTAGAGCTCGAGGCTGTCATATCAATCTAGAGAACATATTCACCTCCGAGAGACGACTCAACCTTCTGCGTTTCTGCCCCGACCTTGTAGGCGGAAAGTCGCTCCGACATCCACGACGTCGTGCCCGTGATGACAATTGATCGAGACCTCCAGCAGCAAGAACCACAGAGGTCATGGCTAGAGACTCGAGGCAGCTACCCATAGGATAGTTCCGCACATATGGGGGGTGACTGGGATCGGGAGTGTTGTATATCGGTGTCTCATCGCCTGAGGATGGGCAAATGTCCACCGAATCGCGTGAGAGGACCCGTCGTTCTTTTCCGATGAGGCGTGCTTGCAATTCGGACCGTCTCGTATAGGGTGATATGCCCAAGTAGAGTTGGCTCAGAAACCGGAGCGATCTGAAATCACGGACCTTCAAGTGAGGCTGGCGGTGTCTAGGGGAAGCGCGGTAGGGATGGTCTTCATTTGGCTCAAAGCTGATCGTGTTG
The DNA here is from genome assembly GCA_022225965.2 of Diatrype stigma. Classification (NCBI taxonomy): domain Eukaryota; kingdom Fungi; phylum Ascomycota; class Sordariomycetes; order Xylariales; family Diatrypaceae; genus Diatrype; species Diatrype stigma. Next base: position 448,625 of record JAKJXP020000002.1, read on the forward strand.
GGAAATCCTGGACGTGAATGGCTAGCTACCTTCGTCGTTGACAACGGTGTGCCAATGAACTCCTCTGAAAGACCGTATAGTTCCGGGCACGACTCTGTGGTTTTCTCGCGTTTGTCGGCTATAGCTTTTTTGGGTTCGAGTCTTGAGATCTGATACTCATGGGCTAGTCCACCACTATTGCCATGAGTTTCTTGGCTAGATTTAGAGAGGTTCCCCGAACATATATGGGACAAGTGACCAGCTCGTGACACTTCCGTAATGTTATGTTGACGCCGGCGCCTCCTCCTGGGTAAACACTTTGCCCAATTCACAGTGGCGGACTGGTTCAGCTTAAGCCTTGGGGGGCTTTCAGGATATTTGATAATATCAGACCCTGAGCTACTTGTGACCGCTATCGACCAATGAGAAGATTCAGTATCACTGGAACGGTTCACACTGAGGGGACCATCAAGACCCGTTCTGCTAGAACACCGATTATAAGCTAGATCTCGTTGATTTGGCTCTTCGCCACGGCATCGGTGAGTATCTGGTAGTGTTGATATCACATCGTACGGCGTGGAGTAGTCTGCAGAATAGCTCCCTGAGGACCCGTCGGCTCTGTGACAGGACGGGGTTCCGGAGGCACCCAACTGTTGCGACGGATGGTGCCCCTCCAATGCGGAGAGCCAGTCTCCACCTCCATATTCTCGACTATGCTCCTCCTGAAAAGGCGAGGGACCGACTCGACGGTGTCTCGAAGAGTGGCCTCGCTGGGGCACCCTTCGGGTGTCATCGACATTGGCGTCTGCTGGCTCAGCCATTGCTGATTTGAGAAACAACTGTCTGACCGCCTCGAAGTTGGCCAGTGTTCTTGCAGGATCTGGGAGACACACCCTAACGGAAACATGTGGTTGGGCCAACAGCGTCTGCTTGTCTGTTCTGTAATGTAGGTGACAACTGGGGCGGTGGCTAGGCTAAAGAAAAGCCTGTGAAGGTGACACGAATATAGCTGATGCTGGTACCTGAGTAGTCACCCAGGTAGATATAGACAGTAGGGATATAGAAGGGATAACTATAGAAGCAGGTGATTTTAGGGGCTGGATCGTAAAGGATGTCACATGGTGATGAACATGTTGGGCAATGTAAATGTCCAAGTTCAAAGGGCGTGGCCCCGATCTTGTATGGAATGAGCTGGAATCCAATCCATGTATGTTATAGAGAATAAACCTCACGCAATGCTCTTTCCATTACATATAATAATATAGCCGTTGGTTGTAGCAGGAGCCAATGGTATGGATATCTACAGGAAGTTGTCACCGTGACTTCATGTTCAACCTTGACATCTGATTCGACATACATTTAAGCAAGTACTTTACGTGAGTTGTAAGGAATAGGTAGGTAGGTAGTACCTGAGATCTGATGATTGGAAACGCTGCGATGTGCACAATAATCAGCCGCTCCTATCCATATCTACGTATCCCTAAGATATTGGCATACATGATGTTTCAGTGGTTGAGGCTCGATGAGGTAATCTGATAGGGGGCATATGCCGATTTCGGGCGGGTTGATGAGCGTAATGGGGTACATACATACATACAATGCTGCTGTAGCCTGCCCCTCTGCCTGTTAAGTAACAGCAACTATCCCCCCGGCGGCACCGGTTAGCGTCCGTTAACAACCACAACGGACCTCGGTCCAGCTGCGTCCTCAATTAACCCATGCGAACAAGATGGGCGAACCTCACTCTCCCCTCAGCCTCTTGCAAACCGGCTTCGGTGTGTCGCAATGTTTCCCCCAGCGATTCGACAGTGTGCCCGCCCCATAGCCGCTTTGTCGAGGTCGACGAGGTCGGCGAGAGTGCTCAAAGGCCGCTATTATGCCTCGACAACCTCCGCACCGCCACCCTTCGACTGGGAGGACCCGCTATTGAGCAAGACGCTGCTCACCGACGACGAGCTGGCCATATCGGAGACGGCCGAGAACTACTGTCAGGAGCAGCTGCTGCCGCGGGTTATAGGTGAGCATTTGTGGATTCGGTCTACTTTGCCAATTGGCACAGTGGTTGGATTAGAGTAGTCGCTAACCAGTGCGTACGTGTGCACCCAATAGAGGCGGCCCGCGACGAGCACTACGACCCCAAAATCCTACGCGAGATGGGAGCTCTAGGCCTTCTGGGCGCGAACCTCGAGGGCTACGGTTGCGCCGGCGTATCTACAGTGGCGTCGGGTCTGATCACGCGGGCGGTGGAGCGCGTCGACAGCGGTTACCGGTCTGCAATGTCAGTGCAGTCGTCTCTCGTTATGGGCGGGATCCACGAGTTCGGCACGGAGGAGCTGAAAGAGAAGTATCTGCCATCTATGGCCCAAGGGACGCTGCTTGGTGCCTTTGGCCTGACGGAGCCGAACCACGGCAGCGATCCGGGGTCCATGGAGACGACGGCCCGGCCGCACCCGACTAAGACAGGCTATCTCCTGCTCAAAGGCTCTAAGACCTGGATCACGAATTCCCCGATCGCTGACGTCCTCTTGGTCTGGGCCAAGCTGCAGGAGACGGGCAAGATCCGGGGGTTCCTGGTCGACAGGAGGGAGTGCCCGACGGGCACGGTGGCCACTCCGAAAATCCATAACAAGACCGGGCTCCGGGCGAGCATCACGGGCATGATCCATCTAGACGACTGCCCGGTGCCAATCGCGAACATGTTCCCCGACGTCGAAGGGCTGAAGGGCCCCTTCGCGTGCCTGAACAGCGCCCGCTTGGGTATCGCGTTCGGCACAATGGGCGCGCTCGAGGACTGCATCGCGCGGGCGCGGACCTATGCCCTGGAGCGGAAGCAGTTCAAGGGCAACCCGCTCGCGAAGTATCAGCTCGTTCAGAAGAAGCTGGCCGACGCCGCCACCGACGCCACCTACGGCGTCCTGGCGGCCATCCAGGTCGGCCGGCTGAAGGACAAGGGGGCGGCCACCCCCGAGATGATCAGCCTCGTGAAGCGGCAGAACTGCGATCGGGCGCTGGCGAACGCCCGGACGCTGCAGGAGATCTTCGGCGGGAACGCGGTCAGTGACGAATATATGATTGGTAGGCACGTAGCGAATCTGTTCGTGACGCAGACGTATGAGGGACAGAGCGATATCCACAGTAAGCCTTTCCCCTCCTCCTAGCTTTCCCCTCAACCCCTCCACCCAATCAATATGTGGTTGTCATGGTTACTGACTGATGCGTGATTTCTATCTATAGGCCTCATACTTGGGCGCGCGATAACGGGGATACAGGCATTTGCCTGATCGGGCACTATGTAGATTTGAATCTGAAACAAAATTTGCATTGTTATAACTTGAGAGTTGCTTGTCGAGGTGGTACTCCGTGCCGTGACTTCGCCCGATGAAGTTTTGACTCCAATTTGGACGCCGACATCGACATACACATTCAAACCATGCTGCCCAAAGAATTGAGTGGAGTGGAGTGGACTACCTAAATAGGGGCAGTATATGGTAATGTAAACAGCTCCTGATTGGATGATTTCGGAGTCTATGCCCGCGTCGGCCGGATGACAGGACAATATGCGGTCTCGGATAGGTTACAATATCCTAATCTGGATCAATAATTCATACTATGGTAAGCGAATTCCCATACTAGGCACAGTGGCTAGGTGGCCACTGAATAGTTACCTACCTATCTAGTCACCTAACTGCCTTGCACACGTGGAAGGACAGCCTGAGTCAGCCAAGTAAGTAAAGTAGACACTAATAAATGATGATGTATCGTCATAGCAGGTGGAAGCAGTGCAATCAGGACCATCAGGGTGAACACTTTGGCGGGTCGGGCGGCGGGCCATCCATCGGGGAAAGCGGGCCCCTCCCAGCGGATGCGGATGCATGGAGGCCGGACTGGCTGGGCTGGGAGGTTTCAGCACCTGCACTTGGCACTGAGTGGCAGCTTGAATCATGTGCTTTAGGTATTCGTCTAGCGATTAATAAGACGGGGGACTGGTGATACATGCAGATGACTCCCAAACCACCTACATACATATTGTGATGACTGTTTTTTCAGTTCTTTGTTTCTTTCTTCTTAGGTATTTATAGGGTTTCCTTCGTTATTCCTTGCTGGTAGGATTATGTAAGGCGGAATTGTTTGCTGCAGGTGCTTTCTCATCATTATAGGGGTACATACCCGACATGTAGATGGTAGGCAGGTACAGTAGCGGTGGCGTAGTTAATCAGGTAGGTACATACATGCCTTACAACCAAGTTATCACCAAATACCTTTCTGTCTATCAGCCTATCAATCAGTCAGCGCAAGACTTGTAGGTATCTAGGGATTTAGGTATCTACAGAGGCCTGACGGTTGGATCTGAGTGACCCGAAGGCATCGTATACATATACATGCCTTGGATGGTGACATGGGACGGTAGTCGTTGCAGTCTATGCGGTGTAGTTAAGCGCTGTAACTTGTTCGTCAGGACGCCACAGTCAAGGCTCAGGCTGCTATTGGGCTGAAAAGTGCAAGTGGCCTCTTCGTGCTTGCAGCCTATGGCGGCCTGCTGCTGCTTGTTGGAAGGGCCGTAGAGGGGTCCTGAGGGGGGGATTTTCTTTGTTAGGTCCTGGTAGGCATGTATGTATGTACCTAACCATTAGCTACTTGTACAGTTGTACCTTGGTATCTCTGGGTCCCGGGCCAATCACACCGTCCACAGACCCCCCCATTCAGCCATTCCAGGCGCAGCGCCCCCCATTCCGTCACCACCAAAAGGCTGTTTTCTCACTACCAAAACCAAATCGGCCTTCCATTTTCTCCTTCTCTCTTCTCCCCCCACTAGTGCTACGACTGCCTTGCCTGCACCAGACCAAATCTTCTTCTATACCCGAAACCATTCATCATCTTTTTTCCATCTTCGATTCCGACGACTACGATACCACGCCATCCACGCACTACAGAACCTGTATTCATCGAGCACGGCGGCTGAATAATCTAGTCGCCCTCTCCTACTCACTTTCTGGTACGTCCTCCCCGCTTCTTAACAGTTCTGGGTACATCAATCCTTTTCGACGCACCTATTGTTGTCCGCTCCTCTAGCCTACCTATTGTCCAACATCGTCATTCACTTTCAACACCTACAAACCGCACGACTACACAAGGAAAGATTCTCGTCGAATTTTTCCTTTCGTCTTCTGCCACTGACCTCTTCCATATAAATAGTCGGCCTGCCTACAGCCACGGCGACGTCAGAAACAACGCAAAGTCAGACCTACTCCGACACTTCACCTCACACACCTACGCAATGGCCTTGAAGCGAATCAACAAGGAATTGACAGACCTGGGCCGGTATGTGATCGAAACTGCATCTCTTTATCTTGTCGTCACCCGCTTCCACTCTACCTCTCGAGGGTCTTTCTTGCCTTCCCACCTCATCACTAGGTGGGGCTGTATGATAGTGAAGGGAGAGAGCGGGGTCTATTCGTGATCGCCATGCCAGCCTTGCGATGCTTATCTCAACTTCGCTTCTGCATCACAGCCTTGGGCAACCTCGATCTACGAGACTACACTGATTACCTTCTTATTTTCGCAACGATGCTAACGTGTTGATTTCCAGAGACCCTCCGTCATCATGCTCTGCCGGTCCAGTCGGTGAAGATCTGGTAAGCCACTGATTCCGACGCCCCACCCTACCTGATCGTCACGGTGAGCGGTTTGGTGATCTCGTGACTTGTCCGAGGGAGTCATCGTTCGATGGTCTTATCAACCGTGTCACTGGCGATTATGTTTAGATATGCGGTTGACTGACATGTCGTTTTTTACAGTTCCATTGGCAGGCGACGATCATGGGTCCTGTAAGTCAATAACCCCAAACTCTTATTTCTGTTCCATGGGCCCAATCTAGCTACAAGCTCGATCAACGTGGGGTTTACTGCCTCGTCTGCGATGTGTAGCTTGTTGCGGATAAAAGGTTTCTGACAGGAACGGAAGTTGCATCGGAAATGCTAACTATTGCCATCAGGGTGATTCACCATACTCCGGTGGCGTTTTCTTCCTCGCCATCCACTTCCCCACAGACTACCCCTTCAAGCCGCCGAAGGTCAACTTCACTACCCGAATCTACCACCCGAACATCAACTCAAATGGCAGCATCTGCTTGGACATCCTGAGAGACCAGTGGAGCCCAGCCCTGACCATATCCAAGGGTAAGTGATGGTTTGCCAGATGGCGACTGCTTAACCAGAGCTCAACTATGGAAGAACCTACTAACTCTCAGTTAGTTCTGCTCTCCATCTGCTCTATGTTGACCGACCCTAACCCCGACGACCCCCTGGTTCCTGAGATTGCCCATGTTTACAAGACGGATCGTGCGAGATACGAGGCTACAGCTCGCGAGTGGACTCGCAAATATGCGATCTAGGATGCGGTAATAACTCGGACGGCGGATCAGTAGCCAATGGGTTTGAGATATACATTTCCGTGGGTCGCTGCTTAACGCTCGAGTCCATGGTCTTCATCGGTTCATCATTACGGTTTGGTTTTCCTCCACAGGGTTACGCGGACTTACAGGGCATGTGTGTCATGGACGGAGCTATTTGCGGGAGACAATGAGAATGAAGTTGATGAGAAACATGTCATCATGGCTTTGGGTTGATGTTGTACGGTTCTCGGCATCACCCAGACTGCCATGGTACGCCCCGGACTTACTATAATGAACGTTTCTACCCCCTAAGAATCTGCATTGTTCTCGTGATTCGCCTCGTAGATACTTAAATATTCAGGCTCGTGCCGCCCATTCCGCGAAGTACTTATATTATGTTTCGTAGTGTGGTGTTAACAGGCACTCTCTCACCCCATGTCTAGATCAGACTTCATGATCCAGAGTAACGTTAGTTGATGTATGTTCGCCTCTTCGGTGTAGACCAGGCTGTTCACTTTTAGCTCAGATGCCAGTCGATTACCTCGTGAAGCGTTCGCAACTTTGCTTAGCATCCCGGACACCCAGCATATAGCTAGGTGTGTACATCTCCCCAGGCGTAATGTTGGTGGGCTAAATGAAGTACGCATGTAGGACTTTGCTACTCCGAGTTATAATGTATCGACTCGTAAGATATGTTTCAGGGGTAGGTAGATTCATGTCCTAGGAACTACGTAGGAGGTATTCACTATATACGTGTCAATATGCTAGTAAAGTATGGTTCTACTAGGTATATTGTTGCGGAATTGTTACGCATGGGAACCATGGTCACAACCCTTGAGGAGGTCTTACAGTCAAAATATCTGAGTAATCACGATGATGATGTTGGGTTACGTTAGTTACCTGTTATCTGGCACATCTATCTGCCTTATCGCTATCAGTCTTATCAGACTACCTAATCATATCGGGCTGCTTTCACTGTCAGACTGGGACGGTCACACCAGCTCACCTCAAGCACCTGCACTGTGCCAGGTTGCTCGCCGGCTCGTTTTACTGGCCACCAGTCGGTTGGTCCCGCCAGGCGCTTAATCGGCAAGCTGACCATGGAAGCAAGGGCCACGAGGCGGCGCCATCATATCATTAAGTACCCAGACCATGTAGGGTGGTAACCACCGTGCGTCTCGATTCTGTTACAGGTTCCCCCTGACGAAACCCGCCTGCGACGGGGGCGGGCGCTTCCAGGGGGGGGCCGAGCTACTTCGTACATACAGCACCTACCTAGGTGGTAACCAGGCCAATCACAGCATTTCTGCTCGGATTTCACCCCGGTTTAGAACCGTTTTTCGAATTCCCCGACACCCGTGGCGGCCTATCAGATCGTTTACTCGGCCCCTCTAAACCTGTCGGCGGTAGTGTTGTGTATGTGTGTATGTAGTATGTATCCTTTGTCAACAACCCGGTTTACCTGGTTTTCGTCAATCGAGGTCGCTTTTCACGATGAGCTGAACCAGGAGCTCACAAACACAACAGTCGCAGTTCTTCGAGTAAATGTCCAACATTCGAGACGAGAAGACAAGGGGCCAATCCCAGGTTTTTAATACATCCATTCTTTCAATGACGACCGGCCAACCGACCGCGTTGTTTCCGCTGCTGCATCTGTGTAGCCCGCTGCGATCTGAGCAAGGGGTTTCGCATCTGATAACAGCGCCTCATACGTAGCTCTCTTCCTTACATACCTACTTTGGTAGGTATCATTTCCTTCCAAGTGGGCTACCTACTTACTGTTTACGTATCGTGCGACTGGGTAGTAATATTAACCCTATCTAACCGGCCGGCGGCCCACGTTCGCTGCCCTGGGACGAGCAACGCGCGAGTGCGAGCGCAAGAATCTGCTCTTCGGGCAATCTCTTCCTTCGTATCTAGACTATGTAACTACTCGCCGTACTCTGTCGGCCTACCGTTGAATCTCAGCAAGTTTCCGGTGTCCAAGCGGGACTCTTGTACAGGCCGTTCCGAGATCTGACATAACGTAGATGAATCTCACGAAAACAAATATACAGTTCCATGCCGAGATCTAGTTTAAACGGGTTTATTCATCGTCAGTACAGATGTCGGGAATCTTCTTCTTTTTCTTCTCCGATAGCCCCACCCCTTACGAGGTACCCCGGCTCATAATGAGCCTTCAATGGTCCTACGTCTCGCCAAGGCCCCTTTTTAAGCCTCCCTATCCTCTTTTGGATTTTTGCCCACGTTGCAACGGTACGAGAAAGAGAGGCTTGTTTCGAGATCATCATGCCTCGACCAAATTTTGAAGCTTCTTCGAGGCCAGCAGCCCCTGTTTCTACACCACCTTACTAGGCTCTAACAGTTCTGGTTCATGTATTGGCATCCTTCCTCCCCTGCTCCTAGCTGCTCCATCGGAAGTCCATGGTACTGAGCTACCTTCCTTTGACTGCGGCACTCCCTCATCGTCTTCCATTGCCGCAAGTCACAGGTACTGGCGGATATCTAGGCTGCTTTCGCATGCAAGTGTCGTTGTGTCTAGCCTTGTCTCTCCCTTGTACTCTTCTTCCCACCATCCTTAGTTTCACTAAGCTATAGGTCTCAGGAGGTACTAGGAGCTACCGTAGTAGACTTGGTCGCTAGCTGAGTTGTAGAACCGCCGCGCCTCACCCTTGTAGCTTTGTATGATCTACCGACAATCGCCTGATGTGTTTTCCCTCTGGGACCTTGGCGAATTGCCATATCAGCCGTGTCGTTCCCACAACCCGACATTATGCATGAGACGCTGTGATCCCCTCTTCTTTCTTCGTTCCTTTCCGAGCCTTTACGAAGTCAATCATCCTTCTCTTCGTCGCTGGTTCCGCTACGCCGCTGTGTCTGTTGACTGACGGGCGACTTGTTTTGTTTTCGATAACTAATAGCCCTTCGTTTCCTGCAAACAAAACCGGCCAGACGTTATGCATAATAATTCCGCGGCATTCGATTCTTGAGCACTCCTTTTTTATTTTAGACCACGTACGCATACTTCGCGCATTCAGCAGGCTCTGAATTAATACTCGGGTGAACACACACCACGACGGCACGGCCTACCGGTACGAAGTAGGGAAGATATAATAATTCAAGAGGTGGCGACGGACGATTGAGCAGGTAGCGAGTGCTCTGTGTTGAGGGTTTGAATTTGTCTTGACGGCGCGTGGAAGAGACGGTGTATTGGAACGAAACCTCAAACGGCCTAAACGAGCGAACATACTGAGGACGAACATCTCACAATGTCAAGTTACGATTATTCCGAGAAGCCGACGGAGCGGTCAAGATGGACACCGTTAACGAGGATGCTGCTGTCGGGCGAGATGACGCAGGAACGGCAGAAGGACTTAACGGCCAGGGAAAAGTTCGACCGGTGGATGATCAACGAGGGTTATAGGAGATTGTTCGTACCAACGGCAGTGAGTTGATTTACGTGGACCAATATACTAACAATCATTAACAGTTTCGTTTTTGGATTCGTAGCGCTCCATGCCTTGGTCTTTTCCTTTGGGTTCGTCCACTACTCGCTAAAGGACAATTTACAAAAAGCGAGAGATATCTTCGGTCCGACGTTGATGATTGCGAGATCCGCTGCCCTGGTACTCCATGTCGATGTGGCACTGATTCTGTTTCCCGTCTGCCGAACGTTTATATCATGGGCTAGACAAACGCCGCTGAACGGGATCATACAGTTCGACAAGAACATCACTTTCCACATCACGACGGCGTGGTCGATCTTCTTCTTTTCCTGGGTCCACACGATCGCCCATTGGGTCAACTTCGGAATGATTGCTGGCAAGAACAACCTGGGATTCTACGGATGGCTGGTGGCCAACCTGGCATCGGGCCCAGGCTGGACGGGCTATATCATGCTGATCGCGCTCACGGGCATGGTGCTGACGTCGTACGAGAAGCCGCGACGGGCGAACTACGAGCGGTTCTGGTACACGCACCACATGTTCATCGTGTTCTTCTTCTTCTGGTCCATCCACGGCGCCTTCTGCATGATCCAGCCCGACTTCGCGCCCTTCTGCGTCTCGATCGGCTCCAGCTCCATCGGGGTCTTCTGGCAGTTCTGGACGTGGGGCGGCTACGTGTACCTGGCGGAGCGCATCGCGCGCGAGCTGCGGGGCCGCCACAAGACGTACATCTCCAAGGTGATCCAGCACCCGAGCAACGTGTGCGAGATCCAGATCAAGAAGGAGAACACCAAGACCCGGGCCGGCCAGTACATCTTCTTCTGCTGCCCCGAGGTGTCGCTGTGGCAGTACCACCCGTTCACGCTGACGAGCGCCCCCGAGGAGGACTACATCTCGATCCACGTGCGCATGGTCGGCGACTTCACGAGGCAGCTCGGCGCCACGCTCGGCTGCGAGTTCGGCAAGGGCGGCGGCGGCGGCGACAAGGACACGTCCAAGGTCGTGGGCGTGGACCGGCAGAACAGCGAGGTGGACCCGGCGCTGAAGCGGGTGCTGCCGCGGGTGTACGTGGACGGGCCGTTCGGGTCGGCGTCGGAGGACGTGTTCAAGTACGAGGTGTCGGTGCTGTGCGGGGCGGGCATCGGCGTGACGCCGTTCGCGTCGATCCTCAAGTCGATCTGGTACCGGATGAACTACCCGCAGCAGAAGACGCGGCTGTCCAAGGTGTACTTCTTCTGGATCTGCCGCGACTTCGGCTCGTTCGAGTGGTTCCGCTCCCTGCTGCTCGCCATCGAGGCCCAGGACGTCGACGGCCGCATCGAGATCCACACCTACCTGACGGCCAAGATCAAGGCCGACGACGCCACCAACATCATGATCAACGACGCCAACGCCGACAAGGACACCATCACCGGCCTGCGCAGCCCCACCAACTTCGGCCGCCCCAACTGGGACATGATCTTCCGCGGCATCCGCAAGCTGCACTCCCCCGCCGAGGCCGGCGTCTTCTTCTGCGGGCCCAAGGGTCTCGGCAGCCAGCTGCACATCTTCTGCAACAAGTACAGCGAACCTGGGTAAGCTTCCTCCCGGTATGCGTGATGTGTATATGTTTCTCGTGCTAACCCCTTGCTCGCATAGCTTCTCCTTCGTCTGGGGCAAGGAGAACTTCTAAGCAACTGCCCTGTCAATATACACCGAGATGGAAAATGAAGCACAAAGCAGAATGGCCTTGAGATTGGAATACGAAATCGATGATGCGGGTCTGAGCTGGACTCACGACGACGACTGATAATACCACTACCAGAAGTGCGACTCGCAAAGCAGGTAGCACAAGGATGCGTTCGTTGTCAAGCATGTCGATGTTTCTTGATTTGGTCGTTGCTCAAGGTTGTTGTTTGATATTAATAGAGAAATCGGGCCAACCTATCATCGTTATCCACCGCCGTGAGCCTTTCTGATATATACTTATACATGTATTGTAGATCTAAACCAGATGTATTCGTTACCGTCTATCCTCGATGCGTTTCCCTTCACTGTGCACGAGAAAGTAGTAAATGTGATTATTTGCCAAAGACCACAGTCCCTGATTCGTGGTGCTTTCTCTACGGAGTATAGATTCTAACGACCAGAACATCGTAAACCTTGTCATATGTAGTTTAGTCGCCGTACGAGCGGTTTCTCGACCCCCCAGTCAACGAGTATCCCCGTTATCCCGGTATAGTTGATAACTGTCCGCGTTGTCCGACACCCAATTACTTCAAAGTGGTTCCGTTCCGGCTATTCAGCTTTGCTCAAGCCGAAATCGGCCAAGCTCTCTGGAGCCATTCGGTCTATAAATGCTGGCATCGATAGAGACAATCGAACATCGTTTCTTTCCTTTCCATCCCAGGGAGCGTATGCTCCAGGGTCATCAACAGTAGTCCGGCTTTGGGCTGTACTCGGTTTCATTTGGCTCCCAATTACGGAATCGAATTTCACGATGCCCCTTACTAAGTTCTGATGGACGGATCGACGACTTCGGCTAAGGACTCTTACCTTGCGTTTTGCCTTACGAACCAGCCATGATCATGTGCTCTTGCCAATCACTCGTTTTATCTATTCGGCAAAGCGTCTACACTCGAAGTCACTCTGAGTCAATTCCCGACTTATCATGAGCTATTCCGACAATCTTCTCGCGCGTCACGAATTCTATGGTGATCCGATCAAGCACCGTTGTGGGTGCCGGACCCCATCCATGACACCAAGGGAGGAAAGCTCCACCGCCGCCTATCACCTTTCGGGTTGTGCCCGCCAGCCCACAAGCTCCATCTGCCACGTCAAGAAAATGGGTTGCTTTGGCCCACTGATCAGACCCCTACCGAGCCCATGACCGCCACGACTATCTTCAAGGACCGAGTGGTGGGAGTCACCCCCTGACCTGCTGGGTCGTGCCCTGTGATACGCTTCAGGATGCAGAGCGAATGGGCTACTAGATCTCTTCAAGCTTCACGATCCTAGACAGACTCAGCTGGTAGCCAAGTACAAGTTACGCCAGCGGATCGCCCAGTCCACGGAATCGGGGGTCGCGCAGTCGACGCGCTCATCAAGGACAACCATACGAAGGCGTAAGCCGTGAACAAGTAGTACAGGGAAAGGGGGCATGCAAAAGATGGCGCATGGTTTTATGGCCAGCCTGATCGACGCATCATTTAGTTCGATTTTGCAATTGGCGGCCAAATGAACCAGAGTTGGGCTTGAACCGGGCTACTTGACGATCTAGAAGCATACGCTCCCTGGTAGAACAGCTCCATGACAGATGGTAGTATTTCCATGTATGAATGGTTCGTGGAGTCCTCCTAGCCGTGTCAGAGCCTAATAGGTTTAAGCCCGACTTAGAGGACTTCGCGAGGTATTCGCAGGTGGAAATGCTACCATATGTTATGCGGCTGTTCTGCCAGTCAGCTGCTACGCAACAGCGTTTTTGTTTATTTATGGGAAAATGTGCATAAAGCTGGATAGAGCCAGCCACGAAGACCTTGGATCAACTCATGGTGTAGCCTAGCTGTATTCTAATCTGGTTCACCCGATCTCTACAAGAGGCAGCTGGAAGTAGCATAATATTGATTCGTTAAAACGACTTTGCCCAAAAAAGGAGATAAGATATTATTCCATCCCTTTATTCTTCAGGACGCAGGAAGGTCTAACTGCTATACGCCTTCTGCACCGAGGGGCGGCTGACGATGCGCTGATGCCAGGCCATGTATGCTGGATATTCCTCCTCAATCTCGTAAGCCTTCCAAAGGGACTCGGTGAAGAAAGGCGCGTGGGCGATGACCTGGTTCCAGGGAATGAAGGCTAGATCGGCGTATGTGCTACGAGAGCCTCACGTTAGTGCCTGTTACGTCTAAATCTGATTGAATAGGGGCACCTACAATTTCTCGTCCACGAGGTACTCCTTCCCCTTGAGAATCTTGTCCAGGACCTCTATCACACGCACTATCTGCTCAACGTAGCGTTTCTTCGCTGTAGGGATGTCTTCGGGGCACTTGCAGAACCACATGGCTTGGCCATAATAGGGGCCCTGTATTGATTCATAGTGGTCGATTAGATTTGACCAAGTAATTCTCATGAGGGTATATATATCAGCTCTCACCTGGCCAGACATCTGGAAGTGAAGGTACTGCTTGAGGTGCCATTTGCCCGCCACATCGGGGACCGTCAGCTTGCCCCCCTTGTCGTAAGTCTCGACAAGATATTCGACGATGGCGCCGGACTCCCACAGAGTGAGGCCGGTGTTTGGGTCCGCGATTGCTGGCAGGCGGCCATTGGGGTTGATGGCAGTGAACCATTCTTCTTTGGGATCATCCACAATGGTCTAGGTTATATCCGGCCCGTCAGTCGTTGAGTTAGAACCTGGGGGGAATAGTGGTCTCCTGTTACCTTCTCGTATGGAATGTCGAGTTCTTCGAGAGCAATGGCCACCTTGTAGGGATTGGGGCCCGCGACTAACAATTGTCATTGGTCAGTTACTGCTTGATTCTGCATGCTCACTGCCCATGGTTGCTTACTATGACTGTAAAAGGTGATGGGTTGGAGCTGAGACATCATAGATTGATGGATGTGATGTTGCTCGGGAAGTTGTTATAGTATGAGACTACGTCGCTGAACCAGCTTGATCGATAACAGATTAGAGTCTCTAAAAAGGTTGTGGAAGAAGGGTCATGGTATCTTCAAGCATTGCGGGAAGCTGAACCTTATAGTTCAATGAGGCGGCCAAGGAACCGACGTGATGACATATATTCACCTCAAGTAAGTACATCTAACAAGGAAATATAGTATGACAACTCTACAATAGTATCAAAAATTAGGCATCGCTATCTCGGTCTGTGTGAAGAGCGCGAGCAAAGCAACCGCTGAATAATGTTAGTCCCCCCGACTGCGTGCCACGACAAAACGCGACATGGTTTACGGAACCGCCTAGAAACTTCTTCTGGGGGAGAACCTACAAGCGGAAAACAGAAAGCCAAGATCAATCAATCCGAGCTCGCCAGGCTGCTTTCAGGGTAGTCTGCGGATCTTCAGCTCTGCGCTGAGATCCTGTTATTCTGCAATGCAATTACCGTCTAGTCTATGCTGCCACGAGATAACAACTCAAAATTAGAAAAAGCTAGATGACCGAAATACCGAATGTAACGGAACCAAGCATAACGTGGCCCGATATGTTACCTGATGTTCTCTTGTTGTTGGTTCATCGCCTCCTTACTACGAGTTACTAGGTGCTCCTGACCAACACTAGCTGTCTCCTCGGTCCCGGGCGGCCTGGCATCTTCCGCATATCTACTCCACCCGTGGAGACCATCGGTGGTCTTGAGCCCGCCACCTCCGCCCTACCCCCGGTCACTGTCGGTGTCAGCTACTTGCTTTGCTACCGCGACTTCTCATTAGAACTTCACAAACTAGGCAGCTAGGGAGTGGGAGCATGGTCCATAACGCGGGTTGCCAGGGCTTGCCTGCCGCATATCGATGACAGCGAGGGCGAAGTAAAATGAGTGATGCATGAGATTGGGAATGTGTGTATATAGTCAAACAGTGATATAAAGTCCTGGAAGACCTCGGATTGTCTCAATGTCTTTCTTCTCTCGACCAACCTCATAGTCTATAAGATTGTGCTCTTAAACCAACCCGACTATACTCGCAATTTCGCTCTCCCGGAACTGACTTCTCGTTCTGAACGCCAAAGCCTCTGATTAATTATACAATCATGTTTTCCCTCAGATCTATCTTCTTTATCGGCCTTATGAGTCTCTTATCTGCTGCCCTCTGTGCTGAGCAAAAGGAAGCACCTGGGTGTGGAGAGGTTAATGTCTTCTACACGTATGTTTGCCTGTTTCCAGAGACCAACCAAGAGATTTACTGATTATATATGTTCGTACAAGTGGTCTACCGGGTTGGCACAGGTTGGTCATCGAGCAGGGCTACCCTCCCGAGGAGGCGGATGCTGCTATTCGAAACAGCACCATCGAGATGATCAACGCCGGGTACAACGTCCGCGGTACGTGTCAAATGATCTCACTCCTTTGGTCTGCTGGCAAGTAGCAATGCTAACTTAAATTTGTCGTCAAGTTGTCCTCGCGGGACCCGAACAAAATATCGAGGCGACCCGCTCCCTCATGGCCGACGTCAAGTGGGACGTCACTGGCGTTGGCTACGGCATGAGAGGGTCGAACATCTCCGAGATAATCACCCGTTTTGAGGGTCAGTCATATAACCCCTATCTCTTTGATACAAATAACTCACATCTCGCAGACAACCTCCAACTGTTCCGCGAAGAGACCGACCTGAGCGCTCCCATGGTCTTCAACTACAACCCCTGGTCTTTCCTGTGGTCTGTGCAGCGCCGGGTGCCCCTGAGCAGTGACTGTGCCGGCTCGCCGGGCAAGGACTTGGTGAGTGATGACGAGCCGTGACATTATTATGAGCCTCCTAAGCTAACAGTGGTCGAATGAATAGGGCTTGTTGATCCTTTGCCAAGAGGAGTGCCAGTACCCTAACGGCACGTACCCCAATGGTACGCATCAATACAGTCCGCATTTGTTCTAGGGGCTCATGGATGGGCCGTATTGATGATAGTATCATGATACGAATCACCTGAGGTTATTGTCAGCTGAATTCGGAAGACTTCTTACTGTAGATAGTTGAGCTTGTATTATAGAGAACATGTTTACCCGCTTTGTTGTTCTAGATTAACAAACCTGACGTGATTGGATACGGCTGTCACGGTACCAAACGTATCGTTTTCAGCCCGGCTCCGCATCACTGTATATAATAAGGGGGTATTCCCCTCCTCCTAGCCTGGATCTTCTTGCTCTCTTCGTACAGCAATAATTATATCTTCCTGACCTCAAGCTTGTTTCCTGCCGTGACAACGCCCTACGGGATGGCACAGTCGGTTCTCGACACCCAGAACTCGTGGTCCCTAGGAGAATATCAACATAGACTAGCATGAATCTAATCTGGTTTATGACTTTCAGTGTTGAGCTCTGAAGATGTATATGAAATGCAACCTGGATCTTCGAAAAGGGGCCCCGATTCATCACTCACTTATACACGGCTGCCACCAGCTGCCACCGGTTGTCATGCTTTGAGTATCTTCCCGGCTCATCAGGTACACAGTCTATCGATTTATCCAACTCCGAGAGGACCTTAAACAAGGCTCTAGCCTGACTTTTCGGATTCTAACATGTCAGTAGTATGTGTTTGTTTATTCATGGGTGGTCTGTTCCCCACGGCTTCAACGTCTGGATGTACAGATCTCATGGAGATTAGCCAGCTCGCTACATGTAGTTAGCTCCAAGGGAACTTGATCAAGTACACTAAGCAATGTTAAGTGGGGTTCGTACACTATGAGAAAATCACCAGGCTTCCTCTTTTATCTTTTAATACTCTTTTATCCGACTAATTACTTCCTGCAAGTGGAAGCCCTTCTTAACAGAAGGTGCAGCGCGGGGTAAAATATCAGCAACAAGACCCGAGCCTAGGCGGCATTATTATGGAGGACGATGTCGTAAAGCTGGCTCAGGCCACTCTTCAAAAAGTCGATGCGCTGCTTGGCGAGATAGCCGCCCTCAATGAAGCGTACCGAGATCGGCGGGAGACCGCCACGAAGCTGGAGCGACGGGACATGCCTGTCGATCTACCGGGGCTGAACGACCTTATCGCCTCGTCTAGGGGGCTGAGAAACCCGCTCGAGAAGGTCGTGCGCGCGAGAAGCACCATCGGCAGCCCGGGGCTATCGTGTGTGGAGGACGAGCAGCAGAGAGACGAACGCGACAGGAAGGATATGATCATCCTGTCGAGCGTCGGAAGCCATCCCGGCGAGCAGAGGTGGGACGCCATCAAGCGGTGTCACGGCCTTGTGGCGCTGCGCCGCCAATTTCCGCTCGGCAGCAGCAGCAAGCGGCTTAGCCCCGCGGTCGACGCCGTGGTCCAGAACGGCGCCGAATGGCTGAAGGTATCCATCCTCAACGAGCGCAAGCTCATCCGTCAGATGGCTGAGGAGGGCTGGCATCCCGACGACTCGGAAGATGAGAGCCCTGCGGGCTCCGACGATGATGATGCCGACGAGGGCAACGCGACGAGTATCGTAGGCATCACGGCGCAACTCGTGAGGGCGGCGCGCTTAAACCGGTGCCGAAGCGCCCCGCCGCGCGTGCGAATTTATTTGCCCAACATCGTCGAGGGCTCCTCAGCCGAGGTCGACAAGCTGCTAGGCAAGGTCCGCCGGGCCGGTGTTGCGAAGGGACACCAGAGGCCTGTGGAGGTTATTGTCGATTGTGCCGACAGTGCCTTCGCGCGGACTCCCGTCCCGCCGCTGGAGACGGCGTTCGCGAATCTCTTTAGAAATACCCAGCTGGATCGCTTGACGCCGACCTTGAACCTGGAACTCACGCTTCTGATCAGCCTCGTCTCGGATATCACCCATGGGCGGATAGAGGTGAAGCCCTGGTACGGCACGCAGGTCATATCGCACATCAAGGACGAGGAGCATGCTCCGGGCACCCGCCTCAGGGACCTCTATGCTGCCGTGGGCAGTAGGCATCTAGTCTGCACCAAGGACGTCATGACCGAATTCTCCAACGTCATCGAGGATTTAGGGACGCCAGCTACAAAGGAGCGTGCTGCGATTCTCCTAGGAAGCACAGGAGAGGGAGGGACGGTCTCATCCGAAAGTTCCGACGAGCTGAGATCTAAGTTCCGTGAACTCTCCGTCTATCCGGTACCAGACGGCCTGCAACTTCCTATCCGAGCCGTGAGTGCTGGCGATTTCGACGCGTCGCGGGAGAGCGTAGACGCCATGATCGAAGCGGGGAAACTGCCGGAGGTGGCGCGTCATGTCTTCGATAAGCTCGACCGGCAGTACCACCGCTCGTGCTACCTCTACGGCTGGGCCAACGGCATCACGACCGTCTCGGCCAACTCGCTCACGGTGCAGCAGATCTACGCGGTGATCAACGAGTACGATGACGATGGAGGCGGTGTCGGCGGGGCTCCAGCCCCGGACATGTTTTGCGCTCCGCTCGCCATCGGGTTGAACACGGTGCGGCCGTGCCCCGAGGACCGGTGGAACGGGCTCAAGGACGCGAAGCACGGGAGGAGAGACGCGCGCGAGAAGGAGGCCAAGGCTATGAAGAAGTCGGGGGCTTGGGGCCCGGCTTTGGGCGTGCGGTCTAAATAGGTGGTTAGAAGACAGCGTTTCGTTATAGATACATCTCACATTCGCATTCGAACACGGGGGTAGATAAGATCGCTTCGAAGACATGGCGAAAGGTTCGGGAGTATGTAGGTAGATGGTTCGTTAGCTAATCATTACCTATTACTACCTAGGTACAGTATCGATGGTCGTCGCAGCATAAGCGCAGAAGGGAGTGTATATCAGAGAGCGTTCAGAACAATGACCAAGCCTGATGGCACTGGCTTAACGAAGATCCATTCCGCTATACTATTGTGAACAACGTACAATAATAAGTCAAGGGAAACAAGGAACCTTGGAAGAAAAGAACTGCAATGGCCGAGTGCCAATTACGTCATATTATATACAATATTGGCAATAGGAAGGGATCCCTATTATGCACGTCCAGCAGCCCCTTCCTTATCTTATACTCTGTATTACCCCCGTAACAATAAGTGGTGTACCTACCTAGGTAAGCACCTTGCTGGGATAGTTAGGTAACGGCCACGGCACCTGCCTCATTACCGCTCTCGAGCCCGGCTGTTACTGCCCCCTGTTTTCGACCCGGTTGCTGCTTTCGGCTGCCGTACGCGGGTTTGGGGGCGGGGCAGCTACCAATACGAACCGCGTTAACACCTCTCCTTATATACTAATCCTTACCTACGTACCTCCCTGGTTGATCCGCCCTTTTTTTCATATTCCATTTTCCCTCGAATGGGTACCGCTAGGGATGGCGGGCGGGCGAACGGCGACGTAATGCTTCCCATTAGTTAATCGTTGATAGGTATCCTGAAATCATTATTGTTATGGCAGGTACGGGTGGTGGAGCCTGAACACCGAATGTGTGTAACCACCTATTTAACATGGAAGCCACTACCTAGTTGGTTGTGCGAAGTAGGCCTAAAACTACTACTGTCCCCACAATGTGTAGGTCCCCCTATTGTGTAGACCTCGGTGTTG
The DNA here is from genome assembly GCA_022225965.2 of Diatrype stigma. Lineage (NCBI taxonomy): Eukaryota > Fungi > Ascomycota > Sordariomycetes > Xylariales > Diatrypaceae > Diatrype > Diatrype stigma. The sequence goes on from JAKJXP020000002.1 coordinate 468,609, forward strand.
AAATGAACGGCTGATTAGGCAGTGACGACCGAGTAATCAGGTAGTACAAGGGAGCAGGCAAACATTGGCTGACGATAGGTAGGTGTAGTCCATAAATACTTCAATCGCACCTTCCATCTATCAAATTGTATTTAAGCAACTGCACGTCCCACTCCCCTTCAACGACAAAATCTTTTGAGAAGCTTCCTAACCTCAAAGTCTACATCTTCCCCCTATATACATCATCATCTACTCTGTAATTCCTCTGATTTCCCCTTGGTGCCTCCCTACAACGAGATTCACATTCGACTAGTGAGCGTTGCGTCGATTACACGACTCACATATCAACTTACGAGTCACATTAGTCACGATGTCTTACTTCGGACGCCCCAAGTATTCCTTCCCTTCATTCACTCTCTTGCCTCCCGAGCTTCGTCAAATGATCTGGGACGAAGCCCTTCGCAAGGAAGCCAGTGACCGCTTCGTCGTCATCACACGAGCCCAAGTCCACGGTTCTGCAGTGGCCGTCGCACCCGTGAAGCACCTCATCAGCCCATTCTTGTCGGCCACCAGGGAGAGCCGGGCCCGGGCTCAAGTCTTCTACGATGTCAAGGTCGAGATGCAGGCCTTCGAGACAGACGAGCCGGTCGCCTTCAGCGAGCTGACTTGGACGCTGGAAAACGAAATCGGACAGTTCCCTCCACAGAGAGAAGTGCAGCTTACCAAGGAGGCGCTGCGACGAGAACCGCGCTCCAAGGGAGCCATATACATCAGCCCGAAACACGACAAGTTCGTCGCAGCCAGCTGCTCACCACCCGCGCCAGACTGCGACGAGATGGAGGCAAAGATCATGCTATGGGGGTTCGGAGGCTATGGTCACGGCCAAAGCCGGTCCACAACCCAGTACATTTTCGCGCCGCTCGGTGTGGATACCACCGCGCACATTCCGACGCTGACACTGGCGTGGAAGAGCACCCGTGATACCGAGCTCGTGTTCGACTACCGCTGGTTCACCGCCGGCTATTTCAAGAGAGAGTCCGAGTTCGGCTACTTCGATTTGGACAAGGGGATTGAAACTGGGTTCCTCAACAGATCGGTGTCTCCATGGGGGCTGCGTCTCCGCCGCCTCATAACCTTCAGAAGCAAGGGGGGTTAGTTAGCGCGACGAATTTTAGCACAGAGGGCTTTTTTCATTTGCTTTGGTGCTCGGATGATGGGTAGAACGGCTGCTGGGTTGGGGGTTGGGGGTTGGGGGAGGGAAAGGGACAGGATAATCCGCAAGCTTCTGGAAGCTATGGGTGGAGGAAATGGCTCGTATGTGGCCGTCGAAGTCTCTCTACTAGGTGGCATATAGCTAAGATCCTGGTGATGGCTATAACGCCCTAGTAGATTGCCCCCTGACAGGTTCAGAGGGCAGGAATATCAGCACTTGTTCCAATTTGCTCAACTACAGAATCTTGATTGGGACACCTGGTATGGTGAATGGCTATGGGGATATGGACATATATGCTGTAGGTAGTGGGTTGCTGTTATTAGATTCACGATTTATCTGACTCAACAAACACCCATTATTAATGTTGAGGTTGTGCCTTCCGTTCAGGACTATTTGTATAGCTGCATGTGTGGAACACATGAATGAATTCCACCAAAGACCTCCTAGCTAAAGTTTATGTGTAAATGTATATAAATCATACACATGACCCGGCTCCTTCCGTTGGCGACTCCGTGTAGGTGAAGACATCAGGTAGGTACCTACCAAGTAGGCAGCAAGTTCTACCGTGAACTATTCTCGCCCTTAGGTATTTTAACCTAGCTCACGGTCCTTATGTCAGACCCGACACGTCACACCAGTTACAGTCAAAATGTGTCAACACTCAAACACACCATGCGCCTCCTTCATGCCAAGAGTAAGCGCCTGCACGAGTTCTTCGACAGAGACATCCCCCCCTTCGCCATCTTGTCGCACGTATGGGGCACTGAGGAGGTGACGTACGAAGACGTGAAGCGCCGCTGGCCCTGGTACAAACGGAAGGCCGGATACCGTAAGATCAAGGGGTGCTGCCGGCAGGCCCTGGACGACGAAATCGAGTACGTCTGGATCGACAGCTGCTGCATCGATCGGTCCAGCAGTGCCGAGCTCTCCGAGGCCATCAATTCCATGTTCGTGTGGTACCGCGAGTCGATCGTTTGCTATGCCTACCTGGCTGATGTGCCCGACCGGGATGACGTCTTCGGCGAGGGCTCGGCGTTCCGCCGCAGCCAGTGGTTCCAGCGCGGTTGGACCCTCCAAGAACTCCTCGCCCCGGGCTTAGTCTGGTTCTTCGATCGGAAGTGGCGTCCGCTCGGCACCAAGGCCGCCCTGTGGTCTGTTATCCAGGACGCGACCGGCATCGGCCAGGAGTACCTGGGCGGTACCAACCTCGACCGGGCCAGCATCGCGCAGCGCATGTCCTGGGCCGCGAAGCGTGAGACGACCAGAAAGGAGGACAAGGCGTACTGCTTGTTGGGCATCTTCGGGGTGCACATGCCCATGCTGTACGGAGAGGGCGATCGGGCGTTCATACGGCTCCAAGAGGAGATTATCAAGAGCTCGGGCGACCACTCCATATTAGCATGGGGATATAATATGCCCGTCGTCGATTATCCCAGCGGGGGGATACTAGCGCATTCGCCGTTCGACTTCTTGCATTGCGGGAACGTGATTGCGGACCGGTGGCCGGGGAACCTGAGATCGTCCCACTTCGTCGCGACCAACATGGGGCTCCGGATCGAGCTCCCCGTCGGCGTCGAGGACTTCACCGAGACGCAACTCGCCGTGCTCAACTGCACGACCGAGAAGCACTACATCGCGCTGCCCCTGACCGGGGTGGAGGGCACCGAGGACAAGTTCGAGCGGCTGCACTTCTGCCAGCCGACGCTGGTGGCGCCGCGGACGGTCGGCGGCCTGTCGCTGAAGGAGTTCTACCTGCAGGAGCCGGTCGCGCCCATGTGGAAGAAGAACGTCTACCTCGTCTGCACGCTCGTGCTGCACCAGCTCGGCTTCTGCCTCAAGACCGCCTACCCGCCGCACGCCATCTCCAAGATCACCCTGCGGGGCGGGCCGGGCGGCAAGGGCGACATGATCGAGTACATCTGGATCTACCAGGGCGCGCGCGCCATGCTGGAGATCCAGGCCCCCGGCGGCGACCTGTTCACCATCGGCGTCCAGGAGACCGACGCCGACCCGCCGGGCCTGGAGTACAAGATGGCGCCGTCGACCCTGGCGGACCTGATAAACGTCAGCAGCTCCCTTACCAAGAGCGCGCTGTCAGTCCCAGCGCCGCCTCCACAACCAGCAGCAGCAGCATCATCATCATCTTCCGCCGCCATGCCTAGGGCCTTCCCGCACTCGCTTGGACGGGAAGCGGCGCGGTGGGCCAAGACCCTGACCCTGGACGGGCTGGAGGTCGGCGCGCGCGTGACAGAGGAAACGAGCGTCTACGGCGCATCGGCGACGTTGGTGCTGGAGATGGTAGCGAAGAGGCCGACTGCAGGAGGAGGAGGGGCAGGAGGACCAGGAGGCCTCGTTGTGGTGGAGACCTCTGCCGACGACACGGCGGCGAGCGCGTCGAGCGACGCCACCCATGTGAGCTTCACCCTGGAAGATGAGGCTGCTGTCCCGGTGGGCGAGGAAGAAGGGGAGTCGCCGTACGGAGTCGACCCGTCGTTCCAGCTTCAGCAGGATCAGGACGAGGAACTCAGTCCGGCGAACACGCGGGACCAGCAGGAAGATTAAGTTGGTTGGTATTGATTACACCCCCTGTTTGTGTGGCATTGCAACCTATAGGGGTGGTATGTGTGTAATTATAGTTATACATTATTAGGCTAGATTATATATATATATATATATATATATACTGTTATCGCCTCACGATCGGCTATGTATTGTATTACCCCTTTTCCATACACGTCATGGGAATGCGGAGTGGATCAGCAAACGGCCGACCAATCCACAGTGTTTTATGAACAGAACTCATATGTGGAATGATACAGCATTTGCTTCTTTGAGAAAGTTGCCAACCCTAGCTTCTGCGGATACTACCTTGTCTCAGATAGCGTCTTCAAGAAAGGTGCATGCATCGCTGACATCCGCCTCGGCTTGCTGGGTCAAGCCCAATACGGAATGGGTTAGGAAGATGTCATGTGGTGCAAGCTGCGACTCGTGAAACCTGACCCGGTTGCCCTTTACATCAGCCATTTCCCGTGCGAAGAGCTTGATCTTGTCATAGAACGCCTCGCGTGTCCCCGCCTGGATGAAAAGTGGTGTTGTGGTGCTGAAGGGGTGGTGCAATGGTGAGATGAATGCTTGAACATCCCGGGGAAGATCGCCCTCCGGCATGTATGCGTTCGCCCCCCATTCTAGAAGGGATCCTACTAGGATGTCGACATCTGAGTTAGGTGAAGTCGTATAATCTTGCTTGGCATTGCGCGGTACGTGAACCCATGGAGACCAGAGCATAGCGCCACCTATTGCGTGATTAGAAGCCAATTTTCCACGATATGAGTGCGGTTATAGGGAATATTGGGTAACTATATCAGAAGCAAGGATCCCAACTTGCATATCATATCCTCAACATACCTGGTAAAGGGAGCTGTGTCTGAGACATCTCTAAGTATCTTAGCAAACCGAGGACAAGGTTGCCCCCAGACGAATCTCCAGAGAGGATGATATCGTCTGCGCGAACGCCTAGACTCAACACATAATGATATGCCGTGAGCGCATCTTGAAGCGCAGCAGGGAAATGGGTAGCAGCACCGGCCAACCGGCATTGGACGTAGAGAGTGTGGGTTGCTTGGAAATGGCGCGTAAGAGTCTCAGCTACACCCTGGCCCGCCTGCTCCGGATCCCAACCGAGGACGAAGGCACCGCCAGCGAACTGGAGGACAATTTTCTGGCGACCTGACTCTCCCTTCTGCACCGCACTCGGGTGCCATATTGCTCCCACCGGAGCAGGCCTGATGATACTTGTTGCAGCCAGGACGCCGCAGAAATAGTCCGCGTCGGGCGGCTGCATCAGCACGAATCGTTCTTTGGACTTCCCCGGCTCGAGCTGCCGTGGGCGCTGAGAACGGGTCGCTGTCGCAAAGGAGAAAAATGCGCGAAACCATGCAGTTGCTAGAGACGTCTTGAAGCTCCACTCCGGTACGGGGCGGAGAGACCGGGATGCATAGCGGAGGGAAAGTAATGTCAGGTAGACCGGGGTCTTCACCAAGACCAGGAGGATATAAATCCCCTTGAAGGGCTGTGAAGCAGATAGAGGAGTCATTGCGTGGTGTGTCATTAGATGTAGATTGAAGTCGGAGATTGTGCCAAGGTCGTTGTCTCTTTATTTGGGTGGTGGGGGAGGGGGGGTTGCCAACCAAAAAATTACAACAAATCAGAAGATCAAGGATACAGAGAATTAAGCAATAAGAAAGATCGGGCGAAGGTTTGAAATACATCCGTAGATTGAATCGCGTCGATCATGCCTTATTTTTTAGGTTATGCATGTTTACGTGGGCGGCGCAGCTGGTGTTGGAATAGGGGTTAACTATCACGCCCCACACATATTGTGTACATATACCAGTGTGATCTCCCAACCCTCAGGCTGGACACTCGGTATACAATCTAACAGGTGTTCATCCTATACACTTGGTAGCAGGCGCACGTTTCATTCAAATATGATTTAAGTCCTTGAGCACTGACCCCTCATATTTGCCCCCCTTTCTTTCTTTTATTTCGTATGGCCCTGACTAGGTATTGACGGCGTCTAGTCGCATTCGTGTACATGCAGTATTGCATTGTAAGCTGGATCAAGGAGCATGCCTACTAACACGTACCGCTGATGAATATTCTGTCGATTCCCTTCGACGGCGCCGCACGAGAGACCTCGCTACGCTCCTTGAGACCATATAAAATGATAATCGGATTCATTCTCTATGTTCCAAACCAGTATAGCTTTGTCAAAAGGGGCTTTGAGAGATTAGACATTGGTGGCATCCTTCGAGCGGCTTCACAACCTTCCGCAGCATCTCCTGTCTCCAGCGGCTCGGTCGTGTAGCCACGAGACACCATTTGACTGCGGATGCATAATCCGGACCCGCCTCTCCCTCTACGTCTTGTAGCCAGTCCAAGGCCGCCGTCACGTCGAGCGCGAACTTGACTTTGTCATCGTCTATATGTGGTAACCCCTTTCGGCACGGTTGGTCTTCCAAGAGCTTCCCAAAGCAGAGCTCCAAGAGCACAATTCCCAGCTGTCGCAGTGACTTAGTAATGTCCTCGTCAGATTGCGATTGCCCGTCCTTTACCGCCAGGTTGCGGTCTAGGTGAGGCCGGTCCAGCATGTACGTCGCTGGCTCTTTGGGGCTCTTCATGAAAATGATATCGGACTTGGCCCAGGAAATAGTAAGCCAGGGGGTATTCAGCAGCTGGAGGAAGGAGGATGATAGGATGAAGGAAAGCGCTAAGCGCTGTCGGCGATTAGGTGGTTTTGAGACTTGTCCTTGGAGGATTTGCTCCAGCGTAACCGAGTCGAAGGTTTTGGGATTTTGGTGGGATACTCTGTAGACGTAGTATCGACAATCGTCATGAGGAAGGTAACCGTAACACGTGGCTCTACTCTCGTCCAGGGAAACGCAAAGGCTTGTAATCAGCTCGGTAGTTGGTGCTGGAAGTGCTATTGTGCTTGTATCAAGGGTTACTGATGCGGCTGGCCTGGCTAAAAATTAAATTATGCTCTTATAGTTATGATATTCATAGCTTACTTATTTGCTCTCGGGTTGCTGGACTTCATCGCAGACTTTCTTGGAGCTTTTGTCAAATGGGAGGGCTGATGAAAACCCGTTGCCGGGAACGCAACGTTCTTTCCCTTGCTCTTAACCGGTGGTGAAGCTAGGTCGCCATCTTCTGATATTTTGGTTTCTTGTAACCTCCACTGCGAACCCTCTGGCTTGGCGAATAAGAGATTGAACTCGGAAATCTTAGTATCTCGATGTTCAAGCAGTAATCTTGTTGAATGTTGACCTGGACAGGAGCATCGCCACGCAGCAGCAAGGGCTTCGAAAAGTTTGTTGGCGTTGATCCAAAAGTTACATATAGCAGAGTCGATTGCGGATGTTACTGCATTGGCTTGTCTGTCCTGTATCAGCTGTGCTTCCTTATCACTGATCCCTAAAAGCTGCTCTAGTCCTTTGTTCCAATCGTCAAGTTCCTTGAAGAGCTTGTTTCTGGCAGTTTCCCCATTACTGAACTTGATCTTGTACGCTTGGTATTCGATTCCAGTCTTCGTCATGATATTGTTTAATCGTTCCTTGGCTGTTGATAGTCTCTACATACTTTTGTAAGATCCCGGGCACCTTCATAAGGGACGCAAACGTACCGGATTTCTTAGACTCTTCTGTACGGTATCCGAGTCAAGTGCAAGCTCGGAGATCAACTCCTTCATCACGTAGTCAAGGTGTCCCATACAGTCCATATATACATCATGTGAGTCCTTGAGCCGTGCTTTGAGAAGATCTGAAGTAGCCTTATCCTTCCAGCTCACTCCACCGGGATTAGAGAGCATCTCCGCGATCTTCTCGTCGTCGGCAACGATAGGCAAAAGAAGTTGCTTCAAGTTTCCCGTGAATACCAGCCGCTCACGTTCAAGGCGATTCCTGCATTGCCTATGTTTCAACTTGATCTGGTAGAAGAGCCCAGCACGAGTTGCAACCTCCCGATATCTGTCCAGAGCCTCTAGGGCGACCGGGAAAGCTCCGAGTATTAGGCCAGCGACCTCAATGCCCGACATCTTACGGTAATGCGAAACAGTGCGTCATAGGAGAATGATGGAGTTGAAAACATTTGGCCTGCATACTTAGTAGCTGATGAGGGGTTTTTCCCCCATTGCAACGCCATGGTCCGTCTTGCTTACAGCGCCACACCCTCATGTGCCAATCAGAAAAGACAGATTCCTATCGGCTCCAGTTCCCCATAAACGCACGCCACACGACCCCTCACAATTTCTTAAGGTGCAAACTTCGACATTACCCATAGTAAGAGCGCGCTTCGATGGCCATGGGTCAACTGTTCGTCAACTAATATTCTACAGAGTCATGGCTGCAGACCAGGACTTGGAAATCGACGAGAATATCTCAAGCAAAAGCCACAGTCTAAAGATCGGGCTGCGCAATCTGATATGCCTCCTAGAGGAGAAAGAGGCTACTAGTGGCGTAGTCGTCTATTCGGTGTCGGTATCGGACGTTCTCGATAGATTTATGCTCTGGTGTGGAAACCTCGGAGCTCTTCACAAGCCAACCAAGACGATATCTTTGGACCAGCGGCTGGCAGGCGCCCCGGAGGTGAGGGACCAGATTTTAGTGAACATTGCCGATTTAAATGAAGCTATAGAAGACCGTGAGTTTAAACATCCCATGTTCTATCCTTCAACTTACAAAGGTGCAGTCTCTGGCATTATATTTGGCGACAGCCCCAATCGTGAAATACCACCTGATGATGATGAATCTGATGATCCCGGTAACGACGAGGATGGAGCCGCCCTTCATGACAGAGACAGGCATGGCCTCGATGCTAGCGACGCGCCGATGGATGAGGCCCATATGAACTTGGAACTGATGGCTGAAGCTATGAAGTCGCTGTTTCGACTCGGTGTCCTGGTGCGGAGATCAGGGCCTCAGGACCGGTTTCAGAGGGCTCTCCAACAGTCCACATTCGTCTTCCCCGCCACATTTGATACAAACTACGTGGAGCAGAAATATCCGAAGCTTTATAACGTTGAGGACCGGTGGCTATCGAAGCGATTGGGGTCTGCTAATGCTAAGCGCCGACAGTTTATGAAGTACTGTCGCGAGCACAAAGCTCGCCTGGACGCCTACGATGACGAGACACCAATATTACGCGACGGAGCGACTGAGAAGTTATCCAGCAAAGCAACGACCTTCATACATAACGTCGAGCAGCAGTCACCAGAACCCGCGTCTGGCGACGATGATGACGCCATCTCCATTATGACGGCGACGACCACGTTTAACGCTGCTACAAAGCTCAAATTGCCAAGTCTTGCGGAGCTTTCGTCGGGCGCAGATCATTTCGAATGCCCTATCTGCTTCACTCTCCAGAGTAGCACCACTGAAAAAGCATGGAAGTTAGTGAACTTCAAGTATCAACATGACATGGGCGATGATTCTCATAAAATGTCACAGGATTCATGCCTTTCGGGACCTCAAGACATACGTCTGCACAGTCGGAGGTAGAGAGTGCAACTCATTACTTTTCGGCGACCGCAATGCTTGGTTCGAGCACGAGTTACAGAATCATCGATCACGTTACAACTGCCCCTTTTGTGATCAAAAGGGGTTCCGGTCCAAAGATACTGTCACGACACACATCTCATCTACACATGGCGCATTCACCCGAGACCAACTATCCGCACTGGCCGACGCTAGTTGCCTCGTACCAACTCAGTTCAGAGCCCGGGACTGTCCGTTTTGCGATGACTGGGCTGCGGTACTGGAGCAGAAGAAAAGTCACAAGGGAAAGGAGGCCGACGATGGTGCAATACAGGACGCCTTCGTGTCAGCGACGAAATTCAAGAGACACGTAGGAACCCACCAGGAGCAGATGGCCATTTTTGTTATTCCCAAATCTAGTGACACGGACGCTGACAAAGGCCTTGGAAGCGACAGCGATGCTGTTGCAAGTGAAGCGAGCTTCCAGAGCAGCCTTCGTGATTTCATCGATGTAACTGAATCGGCATATGAAGCAGAATTTGACTCTCCTTTGGAACCCAACTATACTGAGGACCTAGAAAAAAGTAACGCTTACGAAGGTAGTGGCCCAAAGCCTGCGGACACTGTACCACCAAAAGACAGTGGTGAAGATCCCTTCCACTTTTGGGGGTCGTTTTCATCGTCTAAGACATATGGAGATGGTACAGTTCCCATTGCGAAATATATAGCCCAAATCGCCCGAGATGAAGCCGCCATTCACAGATCCTCAACGTCTAAAAATCATGAGAAACCAACGAGAGTACCCCCACGGTCTGAGGACGCTTCAGATGTAGACAGCTTGTTCATCAAACACAAAAGTCGGACTTTAACGATAAACTTCCGGGCCGGCAAAATCGATGATGGGAGTGTACACGTCGGAGATATTCGAAATAAAATAATGCTGGCCCTGGATCCGAGCGAGATAGATCACAATTATTTGAAGATGTATTACAAGGGACGCCTTCTAAGAGGGGATAAAAACCCAGCACGGGATTACGGAATCAAGAATAATAGCGAAATACATCTTACTATGTCAGGGTCGACAGAGTCAAGCGACGATTCGGATGAATCAACCCGGGAGATCAAAACAGTGAAGCGACCCAAATACCCATCTCCAGAGCCTGAACCATCGGAGCCTGCGGAACCACCTGCGATGAAGAAACTCGCAGAAATCGAGAGGGCTTTTGAAGACGAACTTCGACCCATGTGCCGTCAATTCTCTGCGAGCCCGCCCAGCGACCCCCAAAAGCTTGAAGACGAGCACCGCAGGATCAGCCAGGCAATGACGGACCACATACTGCTCATCAACGAGATTAAGACGGAGGGGTTCTTTGAAGCGAGGGAGAAAAAGAAACAGTTGATTAATCTCCTCGCCAAAACGTCCATGGCGTGCGATGTTGTACTAGAGAACTCAAACCGGAGGAAAAGGAACAACGAAATTTGACCATGCCGAGGGACGCCAGTTAGCAGGTCGTGCGTGACGGCAGAGGGTTCGGCGCGGGCCGCCATGCCCTGGTACAGCCCGAGGCAGTCGACCTGCACCAGCATAAACTCGGTATGCATAAGTAGCGGGTAGAAGAAGATCTGGCCGCCGTCAAGCGCTGCGCGGCGACGGTCGCCGCGCGCTACCTACGGCGTCGACTGCGATGTTTGACGTTGCGCTTTTCGACGTAGATGCCACCGCCGTGCCCTGCCCCGGTACACTCTCCGCGGCACTTTGGTCCAGCAACAGCAGCTTTAGTGTTGCGTCCGACGTCTGCGCCAATCGTCGAGCGCTTCAGCCCGCGCCTCTGCCACTACTTGGCGACGTCCAAGCCTGATACCTGGTGGGTACGGCGGGCGACGACTTGGCCCATTTGGCCAGCCCGTCTGGGTGGCCGAACCAGAATAACGCGAAACGAGTGATACTGGAGGAAGCGGCTGCTTGGGCAGGCCTATCCTCCTGCGTCTGGGAGAGTAGGGGGCCAGGCGGGGGTTCTTGATACCGACTCTATGGGTACAGCTGGGTGTATTGCTGCCTTACAAAAACCTAGACGAATGTAGAGAATACCAAAGTTTACATAAGGTATTTCTTACCCGTAAGCTCCTGGCAATTCTATGTATAAGTACTTACTACGAATCAAACCGTAAAAAATACACGTCGATGACAGCCTTGCGCTCCTCGGTATCTCTTCGCAGCCCCCACTGGCACAAGCATTTCTCTAATAATAAGTTATTTTTAAGACAGGATTGCCAAGGTTGCCCTGCATCGAATAACTGCGACTCAGCCACCAGCTTATGTATGCGCGGTGTTTCCAAGGCTTTCAAAGTGTTACATGATTTTTGCAGCGTAAGGCATCATTGATAGCTATTATCTCGAAACTTCGGGGCGGTTCGTACGCAGTAGCCCCCAACTCTTCGTATTCTGCGCAACCCTACCTCCTATGAGGGGATCCAACAAGGCTCCATGAGCCTTTTACGTGGAGTTACCCATATTTAAATAGTACCCCTACTCCGCGGAAGGCCAGAGCCTGGATATAGTGAGATAGAAATTATACTTCATTCTCACCCCTATGACATCCTACCGATCGGTTACCCGTGATATAGAGTGACGCATAAAGTTAAAGTAGTGGATGCTCACTATCAAATTTCCTTCGCCTCATTTTTCAGTGCAATTAGCTCAATCGTTATTGGGTTTTCGCCAATACAAAATTCATGGCACCCCCATCTCGGCCCAGGTCGCTGGACTGGCCCTCCTTATCATCTCCAGAACGCAAACAAACAGTGCTATACAGAATTCAGAGGCGAGTATTGAATATCTTGAAAGAAGGGTCTAAGGAGGCACTGGAAGACATACTTTTTTACACTCGTCGTTCAGGGCGTCTATACCTGCTATTCTATGTCTGGATAGCCGGACTACTGGTCATCCTCATTTTCCTCTTATTGGTCACCTTGACTTCTACTGCGTCATACAACGTTTCAGGATGTAACCCAGATGGTACATTCAGTGTACTCCGCGATACAGGTTACAGCTACTTCTCTGCCTCCGGTTTCTTCCAAATCACTTTGGCTTTTGGCTCCTTGACTTTCACACAGGCTAAGCTCTACGATATCATATGGGACATTGTAAGTTGCTCCCGTGCTTTTGCTTATTTTTATACCTTCCAGCCGTTTAGTGTCATCTTGAGTCTAACTTGAAACCCCTAGGTAGTCGGCCGGTTTGGGCAGTTCATCTTAGCTTTGACTTCCTGGAGAGCATTTTCTGACTACATTACTGTGGAGATCATCACGACGCCGGTTACCTATGCAACATTTTTTATCACATATCTCGAAAAAGAACCCAGCATATTCTCATTGTGCCGACTATTAAAGGACTTCACTTCCAGTCACGCTATACGATCTAAAGTCTTTATGACTTTCATGACTACCAGCATGGCGTTTGTTCTCGGGTGGCCAACTTTCGCTAGCTCTATGACGGGCTATGCACCGACTAATCGGGCTTTCGTTAAAGATCGGAATGATAGTCTTATCCAGCTTCCAGATTTTGTACCAGTAGCATATATCATTCACGATGCCTGGAGAGTCGGCTTAACTGGCGATTATGCTGTCCCTTTCCACAACCACTCCTCTACTTACGTTACCGCTTCTGAGAGTTAGTGTGACACACCTGGGATTGTCGGGACCATATTAATATGACTTAAGCTTACGTCCTGGATTGGGACTATCTACCCTATCACCAACGTTGCTGGGGTCGACCTGATTATACTTCTAAAGGATTGTGCGATATGCAAGCCAACGTTTCCGAGTGTAAGTTTCAAGGTTTATTTAAGTGATGGTTCCCTATTTTCCTACAGACCTGCTAGCAGATAATACTTCGCTGACTCTGTATAGATGTAATCATGTACGGCTCAAATGCCAACAGCGAAACGGACTCGGTCTTTATGAACGTTAAGCTGGCATCACCATCTTTGAATATTACCTCATTTTTAGTTGAGCCTAATACTGAAATACTCAATGGGAGCGCACAAAGCAGCATGGAGTTGGCCACATACATTTATTCCAATCAAACGTATAACCTATCTTACATGACAGCTTTCGGAAGTTGTCAACCAGACCAGGATAAAAATGGTGATCTGGTAAGAGGTGTTTTATGCACAAGCTTTGAACTTTGAACTTCAGTTAACATAGCTACAAGGTGTATCAATGGGGCTTTTCATTTATACAAGTTCTAATTGCGACATTATTTTTTATGATATGGACAATCGGCATATTCCTGACCTGGCGGAAGGCGCACACCAAGTTGGTTATACCTGATGGTTCCGAGGTTCCCAGGGGGTGGAGAGCCATACTACTACTCGCCGAGGCAATGAAAGAAGATCTTATGAAAGTCGGCATCGATCCCCATTCCTTGACCGATAAACAGCTCAAAGCTGAAATGACCAAACGGCTAAGGGGCGGTGCTATTACATTGAAGGGCACGCAAAAGCCAATCCAAAAATGCCGATTTTGGGAACGAATTAAAAGAAACAAATGGTGGTGTGTTGCTACGTTCATTTCTGCCATATTTGGCGGAACTTCCTGGATGCTGGATTGGTATCCTGGGGATTTCCCTGCCATAAGGTTTTTGGCGTTTTGGTCGTGGGGGGTTTTTGCTGCTTTATTCTTTACACAGATATTCTTTCAAACCTCGAACAGCAGGCTTTTCATGACCATCTGGCTCCAGCTTCTCGCGATCATCCTAGTACTGCTCATTATGATACTGGGCTAGAATGGACCGAGCTCAGGGTATAAAATGGACCAGTTTTTCCGGCTTTTGTTTATATAAAGGGGGGCTAGGTCCCCAGAACCTAGCCTCCAGAAGCATGTACTTTAGGTTCTTTACAATACACTCTTTTGCCCCTAAACACTCGCTTTCACCACCCAAAATTGGTCCATTCCCTTGGCGACCAGGCTTATGGTAATAAAGCATAAATAGGGAATATATGGGCCTGTCTTACGTATTAAATTAAAGGGTTAAGGCTGAAGTAATGTAAATACAATACAATGCCCCTGGGCCATTTATATATATAAGCAAACGATTTCTTCTTTTTGTATAACCGTAAATATTTAATTAACTAAGTTTATTATCCTGATTTTTAATAGGTTATAAGCCCGGAATTTCGTATAACCATGTTCTTTTAGTTAAGTATTATATTTAAGTAGTTTAATGAATTAATTTATAAATATAATGGGATTTATAATAACTAATCGAATAATTTCGAATCGATTTATATATTTTATTTAAAACGAGAGAATTAACGTTAAAACGAAATTAAAACGTTAAACTTTTAATTATTATATAACGAAATCATAATACCTTATTTCCTTTATTTTTATTATAACTAATCGATATTTAATTAATTCTATTAAAAAATAAAGAACTAAAGTTTTAACATTTAATTTAATAAATTTATATATAAAATTAACTATACGTATGGCTTAAATTATTCGAAACGCCGCAATTACGGGCCTAATTAAAAACGCTACGTATATCGCCGGATCTTATTTTATTAATAATCCGGAAATAAATTCGAAAACATCCGTTATAAGAAATTCTAAATAAAGCCGTTCCGAACGAATAATACGGTTTATTATAACGGCTAAAGCATTTATAATAAACCATTTTTTTCATATAATTAATATTATACGAAAACTTTAATATTAAAACGGCAAGAATTCCTAAAACGACGATAAAAACGATAATAATAAGTCGTTCGTATTTACGTTAATTCTTAATTAAAATATAAACTCGTTAGGTTTAAAGAAACTATCGTTATCCTTAATATCGAACGAACGGAATCTTTTTGGAGCTAAAATGCAAACGTTAAGCGCATAAAATAAAGCACAAAATGGCTTAAGCAATTCGTTAATTCCATAATAATCTTTACGACCGTTATTTCGAATTATATTTTATTTCGCTTTTATTTTAACTTTAATACCGATATATACGCAATTATTAACTTTAATTTCGATTTAAGTAGCTTAATAAATACGCTTTAATATATCGAATCGACGAAGCAACGCCGCGGCTTCCGGATTAAGCCCGAATAACGTAAGAACTATTAACGTCGCCAATTCGAACGCCGGCGCCGAAATAACCGATTTTAACATGGGATATATAAAGTTCGACTTTTTTCCAAAGCTATAAAACCGCGAAAATTACAAAAATTAAAAACGTTTTATAAAATTAATAATAAATAATTGCAACAAATACGATTTAATGCCTAAAAAGATTTACGATACGCTAAATAAGGTTTCCGAATATTTACGATTACGCTGGAATATTTCGTAACGCCGAGCCGTATAATTGCTTAAAAACAACCTAATGGATGTTTTAAAATAAAACGTAACGAAAATTATTATGGCCAAACTGTTTAAACGTTTCCGAAACGATTACGAAAAAAAAAACGTATTATTTTTATTACGTTTAACCGAAAAATAAAACGCGGCCAAAATCGAAAATTTCGATTCCGTTATTAAATTAAAGCGAAAAATTAAGGACATCCAAAAAAGCTACGTTCGCGTTAAAACAAAACATAAATTACTTAAAAGTTACTTTATAATTTATTTCGTTAAAGAATTAAGCGAAAGGTTTAACGCTTAGGCATAATTATTTTGAACAATAAATACGGAAAAACTGCCTAACTTAATTGACGTAATCCGTATTATAAAGGCGATAAAACTTAAAATAAAATCCATTAATTAATTAAAAATTAATAACGTATTAATTATAATAACCAAAAATGCATTTACGGGCTAAAAATAAATTGCAACAAAAACGCCGATAAACGAAAAAAACAAAACGATAATAGTTATAATAAACGTTATTAAATATATTTATTACAAAAAACAAATATACCAAAAATTAATATTAAAACTTATATTTAAAATTTAAAAAGCTTAAAAAGCATAAAAAAGCTAAAAACGAAATAAAAAATACGGCGCTATTGGTTAATAAAATTCGAAAAAATAATATTTCGATAGTTTAATATAATTACAATGATATTTATTTAATTTAAGATTTTCTTAATACGCCTAAAAAATTATGCTTTTTAAAAACTTTAAATATTAAACTTTAATTATAAATAATATGCCATTTTTAATTGCAAAGAATTTATTACCTTTAAAGAAATATTTAAATCCGACGATTTTAATATTACCGGTATTGGCGGAATTAAGATTTCCGTTAAAAAAATAGGCATTATTAAAACAAAATGCAGCATTTAAATTGACTTACGATAAATTAAATTTATCGAAATCTTTTATGCATTAAATTTAGGCGTTAATTTTATTTCCGTTATTTAATTATTCGATAAAGATATAAAAATCGCTTTGTATTAAAATATTTGCGAAATTATTTTTCCTAATAATAAAATAATTATTTATGCTATACGATTTGGCAATTTTTTTGCTTTTAAAATATAAAGTGCAGTTATTTTTGCCTTATTAGCGTATATCGTTAGCTTAAAGATACGCCTTTAATACGAAAAAATGGAATATTTAAGCGAAAACGCGTTATTTAAATTAAAACATATTATTTAAGGCATAATTAACGTTTAGGATTATTGCATTTACGAACCGTACGTAAAAGGCAAAATGCGAAAAAGCCCATATAAAAAATCGCTGCTTAAAAGCAAATATGCGGAAAACGTTATATTCGGAAACGTTTACGGGCTTTTTTTCATTTAAGGATATAAAGGCGAAAAATATTAATTAACTTTAATAAATTCGTATAGCCGATTTATATTAATATAGCTAATAAAAACTCGGAAAAAAACGTAAGATAACGTAATATGGTTCGTAAAGTATTTCCATAAACAAAAGCTATAAAAAAGGAAATGCAAAATTTTCCATTTCGATTAAGGCAATGAATTTAATTTAAACGCCAATTAGGCTTAGATTTTAAAATAAAGCATTACGTTATAAATTAGCCGCATTAATTAATACCAAAATAACGGCATAACCGAAAGCATTAATATTATTATTCGAAATAAATTGCTTTTTATTATAATTAAAGGCGAAATATTTATTAAATACTAATTAAAAATCTTAAAAACTATAAATTACTTATATAACAGGAATCCATATAACGCTTTAAACGTTATATCCTTTTAAATGATATACGAATAAAAACCATATATAAGGTACATTCGTATTTTAGGCATTAAAGTATAATATTGGCTGTTATTTAAAAAAAAATCGCAATAAACTAAACGATAAAGCTAAAATTAACGTTTTTATGGGCTATATCGGCAATTTAATTTATAAAATTATTACAAGCAGGGGCGATATTATTTAGGCGGCTACTTAAAATGTACATTTCGAAAGAAAAAAAGGCATAATGGTTTTTATCGGAATACAAATCGATAACTTAAGGCCAATTTTGCCGCTTCGTAAATGCTAACGCTAAAAAACGATTAATAAAACTAAATAAAACAGTAATCTATTCCTTAAAGGATTAATTAATGGGAACGTTAATTTCGAAACGGATTTACCGCTTGGCTTTTTTTTAAAAAATACCCTTAGCCTAATGCTTAACTTAAGTATTAAAAACTTTATATTAGGTTATTTCGAATTACAATATCCACTTCGTTCGTGCGTTTCCCTTAAGGAAAATTAAGTTTTTATGCTTTATTTTATTTTAATATTCGCAATTAACGTAAAGGCCGCCATAAACAATAAAGAACCAGCCATCTTAGCCGAAGCTTATAAAGATTTCTTTTAAAACAAATAATGTAAAACAATAAAAATCGAATATTAATTATTAATTATAAATAATACTTAGATTTTAATTAATATCATGAACGGTATAAACGTATTACGGAATAAATGGGTTTATAAGTTAAAACGCGGCCTTAATAATGAAATAATAAAATATAAAGCGCATTAAGTAATCCGTAGCTTTAAGCAAATCGAAGGAATGAATTATTTTAAAACATTCGCTTTAATGGTAAAATCCATAAATTATAAGGTACTTTTCGCTATAACAGCGGCGTACGATTAAAAAATAAAGCAAATAAACGTAAAAACAGCCTTTTTTTATAATAAAATAAAGGAAAAGATTTATATTTAACAATTCGATAAATTTAACGATGGTATAACTAAAGTATATAAACTAAAAAAAATCATATATAAATTAAAATAAGCGCTTTATATTTAATTTAAAACGCTAAATAACTTTTTAATAACGTTAAACTTTAAACTTATTAATATTAATTGCAACGTATTCGTTAATTAAAAAATAAGCATTTATATCGTAATATATGTTAATAATCTTTTAATAATTAACAAAAACAAAACAGCCATAATACAAATAAAAATAACGTTAAACAGACGCTTTTAAATAATAAACCTTGGTTTTTATTAATATTATTTAAACATTCGAATTAAACGTTATCGATAAAACGAAACCATTTTTCTCGATTAATAAGGATATATTAACAAAATATTCGAACTATATTAAATGCAAAATTATAAAAAAGCCGATACCTTTATAATCTTACAAAAGCTATAATAGTTCGACTTTAATTAAGTTTGCCTTAAAAACGACAAACAACGATATTAATTAATAATTAGATTTTTAATATATCTAATAATAAATACTAAACCTAATATCGCATATGTCGTCTTTTGCGTTAATCGATATTTCTTTAATTTCTTTTTCGAATACGAACAAACAATTAAAGAAATATTCCGATATTTACAAATAACCAAAAACCTATACTTAAAATATAAAGAAAAGTTATTACCGCTTATAGGATATAACGATATTAATTAAAAGAAAAACCCGAATATTCGAAAATCGATTTTTGGTTATGTTTTTAATATAAATAACGAAATTATTAACTAGTTATTTAAAAATAACTTATAATTTTATTATTTTTATATAAAACGAAATATAAAAACTAAATATAAGCTATTAAAAAGGCGATTTAGCTTTAACGTTTATTCGAAAAGCTTATTATCGATTTCGATAATAATTAAGGCAATATAATAATTCGAATCGAGCCAAATATTATTATAATTTATTATAATAATTAAAAAACAATCATATTAATTAAAAATCTAAACGATTATAGCCGAATTAAGCATATCGACATTTAATAATACTTTATTAAACAAATAACCGAAAAAGCAATATAATTATAATACGTCTAAATCGAAAACATAATAACGAACGAATTAATTAAATCGCTTATCCGAAATCCGTTTATAAGGTTTCGCAATACGCTGGGCCTTAAGCGAGTATTCGGCGACCGGGCTTAAATAAATTAAAACGAAATAAATCGAATCGGAATTAATAACCGTAACATTATAATTTAACCGGGAAAAACGAAAATTAAACCAATTAACTTAGCCCGTAACTAAGAAGCCGTTACGAATTAATAGGAATTAATTAAAGCAACGGAAATTACGTAACTTCGTAAACGTCATAATAACTTTCAGATTAATAAAAATAACGGGAATTACGTAATTTCTTAAACGTTACGATAATTCCAGGCTGCTGGAAATAACGAAAGCCTATTAAATACGAAAAGAATATAATAAGCTTATAAACTACGGAAATTACCGTATACGGTTAGGGGCGAAATTAAATACGATTACGACTTATAACCTTAAGCGGAAGTATTAAATTAAAGGGTTAAGGCTAAAATAATATAAATACAATACAATGCCCTTAAGCCATTTATGTATATAAATAAACGATTTCTTCCTTTTATATAGCCGTAAATATTTAGTTAATTAAGCTCATTATCCTAACTTTCAGCACTACGTATGAAATGATATTAAAACCCTCTTTCTTTGTAGCCTCTCTTTCTCCTTTCCTTCTTGGGATGTAACGAAGCGTCGAATGAAGGGTGTTATCTATTGCCATAACGGTCGTCGCTAAGTGCTCCATTTTATAAATAGTACACGCACCCAGCATGATCCACACCCAGAGCCTACCGATCTGCAGCAAAATCCTTCAACAATTCGATTTGCTTATAATCGCGCTGCCAACCACCCGCCCGTCGTCCTAGCGACTGATACGGGGCTATGAGTGGCTTGGGGTATTGGGGGTATCATGTGACTTTTATCGGCTTGGGGTCCAGGTATTTATTTTCATAACATTCCATAGCCAGGGGGAAAAGGGGCAATTCTTCTCAGCACATAATATAACCTTTTCTTCCGCCCATGAAGCTTTATGCAGTATTGTGACTTTTACGAATACAGGATATAAACCGGCTTTTCCTGCTCTAGGTCAGAGATCTCGTATTTAGCCAAACAACGATCACATTCTGCTATATGCCCCATTATTTAGTTGACCTATCCAAACGTCATATATGTAGACTTGGACAATTGTCAGCGCGGCGCGGCGAGAATATCCAGGGTCGTTTGAATATGGTTCCAAAAGGTAAAGCGTAGGAAGTACAGTACGGATAGCATTACCTTTGGTCAGACTGCCCAGCCATAGGTGGTATATCTCAAGAGGGGTATATGTCGCTTACTCAGTCCTATCGGGGATTAGCCGTATTCTTTGGACCAACTACCAGGGTTTTCCATCATGTAATTCCAACCCGACGCGAAGGAAAGAAAGCAAAACAGGATTTTATTACCGAGTGTGAAGATTATTAAATGAAAGCTCATATAGAGAAGTACCTTCTTGGAAAAGAGGCGTCGGATCGGACCGTCCAAGTTTATGGTGGGGCTAGCAATAAAGGGGTACCTATAAGCCCCAGTTTTCCGTACGAAACCCGAAAAGAGGGGGGAGGGTTCTAGCGACTGTATAACGGGCATGCGATGTAACTTCCATGGGTGTTATGTCTACTTGGGTACTTATTAATACAGTATGGTGATAACTGACAACACTCACTCTGATATAATCCGGCTGCCCGGGTATACGGTCACATAAATAAGAGCTTCGGACTACTCCACTCGATCTCATATCATGAACTATCAGATGCTAATGGCACATTTTACAACACATATTTAGGGAACATTTTTGCGACCAAACATCCTAGCATGAGAATCAGTGGAATGAGGTGGTCTCTCATACCCTTAATTCTTTCAAGTATCAAATCATGCTCATGTCAGGGAGATGCGGAATATGATATCGTTATCGTTGGAGGGGGAGTAGCAGGACTGGTCCTTGCTGACAAGCTATCGGAGGATCCCAATCTCAAGATCTTACTGCTTGAGGCCGGACCCGATCCAGGGGATGATGAGTTGATCACCACTCCGGTTTTCTCGCAGAAGCTATTGAGCAGCAAATACTCGTGGAACTTCACATCAGTACCACAGCCGTCGCTAGGAGGAGCGACTCCATCGCTGGATCAAGGACACGCCCTTGGCGGGGGCTCCGCCATCAACGTCATGGCCTATTGCCGTGGAGCTCGGTCTGTGTTTGACGAGTGGGCCGCCACCTCGGGGAACAGCTTGTTGGCCTGGGACAACATCCTCGCGAAGTTCCGGGACAGCGCCAACGTCTTCGTACCGGACCCGCTGCCGTACGAACAGCCCATCGACAGAACTGGGTTCAGCGAAAACGGCCCGGTATGTGTCAGCTACGAGCGACCTGACAGGCTCTCTCAGCTCGAGCCGGACTTTTGGGACGCATGGTTGAACGACCCCCAGCAGCCCGCCGAGCTGGCGGATTTGGCAAGCGGCGACGGCATCGGGTTGGTGAAAGGCGGCCCCCATGCTATTCGGAATTCCAACGGGACACGCTCGTATGCCTGGCTGGCGTATGGTTCCCCTGCCGCCAGTAAGCCTAATGTGATGATCCTGCACAGCTCCCGCGTCATCAAAATCAACTTTGACGAAAGCGGACGCGAAATCCCGAGAGCCGTTGGTGTTGATTACATTTCAAGCGGTAGTAATGTTGTCACGACAGTGACTGCGAAAGAGGTTATCGTGAGTGCAGGGGCCATAAACTCTCCGAGGTTATTACTCCTGTCCGGAATCGGTCCTCGGGACCACCTGAGTGATGTTGGTATACCACTGGTCAGGGACAGCCCTGCGGTTGGGTCGAACTTGTTTGACCACCATAGGCTCGTAAATGTGTTCCAGGTTCCATCGGAAATTCTCACAGCGGCTTCGCTATCCAACGAGACTTTGCTTGCAGCACTCAAAGAGCAATACCGAACAACGGGCGGTGGTCCTCTGTCCGAGCCTGGGCCACAGTCATCTACATTTCTCACAGAGCGTATCCCGGACGACGTCCTTATGGGCTTTGAACCAGAATCCAACGTTTCCTTCCATCTTGGTCTCCCCAAGGACCGACCTTTCCTCGCCTATCAGTACGCAGGAGCCTCCTTCTTACCGCAGTTTACAGACGCCAACGCCGTTACCGTTTTCGTAGCCCTCGTCCAACCGGAAGCCTCTGGTACCGTGAGACTGAACTCGTCTCGCTGGCAGGACGACCCACTCATAGACCCCAACTACTTCGGTTCCTCAGCAGACAGGGCCATCATCCAGTATGGATATGAGCGTCTTCTCAATGTTACCCGCTCTAAGGCCCTCGCCCGGATCAACCAAGGCGAACTCTTCCCCGGTCCCGATTTGACCATCGAAGAGGTTTTCCAGCAAGGCGCACAATCGTACCATCACCCTGCCGGCACCGTGTCGCTAGGCAAGGTACTTGACTCTGAGTTCCGTGTTAAGGGGGTGGATGGGCTGCGTGTTGTCGATAGTAGCGTAATGCCTAACATTCCTACTTGTCACCTACAGGCTTCTGTATATGCATTGGCAGGGGCAGCAGCCGATATCATAAAGGAGACTTGGCCTTAGTTGAATCATTTCACCACTGACGAAATGCCTATGCTGCGAGAAGTCCGGTTTTGATATGTGCATTTTGTATATTTAAAGCCTTTATATTTGTTGATTTCAATAAGCGTGGCCGATTATTACGCTCATTTAGCTGTAAGGGAGACCACCGTCTTCATACCATAGCTTTTAACCACGGTAGACGGACTAATAGTTCTTTGCCTTCCATCCGCCTTCTGCCTCGAATATTTCTCCTACGGCTTTAGCAACAGCCAATAGATGCATATCGAAATACCGAGGGGCGACTAGAGACAATCCAATCGGCATACCATTCTCGCCCACGAACCCCGGTATATTGACGACAGGGACATGAAGAGCCCGTAATCATCATGTTCATCAGCGACATGTCAATCAAATATAATTACGTAACTTTAAACCTACCGTCCATATGCCATTGAAGGCCGCGCTTCCCGTACTTTCAAGCCCCTTCGGGGCCTCATCCGGCACACTCGGTACCAGGACAGCGTCGTATCGCCCCAGCATCCGATCCACCACCGGCCGTGCCGCCGCAATGCCATCGAACGCCCGGAGCTGCTCCGCTCGTGAGATTTCGTGCCGATTCTCGACATGGCCGACGAGCTCGCGGGAGAGCTGCGCCTTGGCGAAGCGGTACTCTGGTAAAAAGGCTGTGCGTCCGTCAGACAGCATGACGGTGGCATGCCACTCGGGAAGCTCCCGCAAGTCGTCGGGGAACACAATGTCCTCCACGTCGGCGCCGTGGGCTTCCAGGAGTTCAGCGCCCTTCGCCATAGCGGCTTCCAAGCCCGGACCGGCATTCGGCCATACCATCGTCTCGCAGACGGCGATCTTGGCACCCTTGACGGTGAACGCCCCCGCGTCGACGGGCTGGTCGTCGCGCAGGGCGAACACTTCCGCCAGCAGCTGCAGGTCGGCTGCACTGCGCGCGTAGAGGCCGAGGGTGTCGAGGATGGGGGAGTAGATCTTCTGGCCCTCGCGCGAGACGGCGTTCCAGGTCGGCTTCAGTGCGTAGATGCCGTTGAAGGAACCCGGGCGGATCGTGCTGCCCCCTGTCTGCGTGCCGAGCCCGACGGGCGCCTGGAAGTCGCCGACGACGGCCCCCGAGCCCGACGACGAGCCCCCCGGCGTGCGCGTGCTGTCGTGGGGGTTCGTGGTCTGTGTGCCGACCGTGGTGGCGGCAAATTCGGTGGTGGTGGTTTTGCCGAGGATGAGCGCCCCAGCCTGCCGGAGGATGGCCACAGATGCGGCATCAACTTTGGGGGCGTCGTCTTTATATGTTGGCGAGTTGAACTGCGTGGGCATATCTGATTGAGGTTAGCAAAGCCTTTTATTGAAATCCAGTCTTCCTCGTCGTTCCCTCTCCTTTTTGCGCATCTTATAAGTTATAGTTACCCTTGGTGTAAATGACATCCTTGACGGCAACAGCAACGCCGTGGAGCGGTCCTCGACTTTCCAGCGGGGTCTGGTCGAGCTTCCTGGCCTGCTCCAGCACTAGTTCCGGGTTGAGATATGCCCATCCCTTTACGATAGGATCTCGTTTGGCAATGCGCGAAAGGAGCGATTGGGCATATTGCTCAACTGTGAGTTTCCCGCTTTGGATTTGGACCACTACCTCGGTGGCTGTCATTCGATATGGTTCCATCTCTATAGTGAATACTGAATAGGGGGTGTTTCGCGGTAGGGTGCTGTCGTCAATAGTTACGCAGCAGCGCCATTTCGTTTGTGACACCATGCCTTCCTATATATCGCAGCGTTATCTTGTACTCGGGACTACCTACCCAGGGGTTCCCACTCGGCTCGGCCTCGGTCGGAGCCGGTGGTGGGGCCGTTATCAGGACCTCCTTGGCGCAAGTATTAAAAGTTCACTTCCAATGTAAACCAATTATCTGTTGCCATCCACGAAAACCACCCACGAAAACGAGGTTGGAGAGACGCATGCAGCAAGTGAACCCGTCCCGACTTCACGTGCAACCCTCATGGGTACAGGTATGTAGATATTTATTCTCAGATACCCAGAAACTATGTTTATTGTTATGAATCATGATGTCTTGATTACTGTGCGTTCAACCCTGGACGTTACTGTAGAACCTACTCGCTATATGGAGTATGTTGATTTCTGGGTTGTAACAGCCAGCTACTGATATACATATACTTGCATTATAAGAAAAAAATATGGCAATGTACTCCATTCATTCCTAACGTGCTGCAACATCATTTTCCAGAACCCCCCCGCGCGGTAACGTACCTAAGATCGACTCTTGGCGGCAGATCCCGAGGTTGAGCCACTAGCCCACAGCGCACCTGTGGGCGCGGTGGGCGCGGTGGGCGCACTACAGCACTGATAGAACCCGCCTGCCCGCGCCCTCCCATGTAGCTCGCCAATGGAGCTACCCGATTGGCCAGGAAATCAATGCATTGCTAAGCTGGACTGGGTCATCCGGAAGCTGCAGCGAATTCGTGATGCAATTTTTTGCCTGTACGAAGTCCCTTATCCGACATCGATATTCCCGTCAGCTCCGGTTTTGCGACCCATAAGACACCACCGCAACCCCTCCCAAGATCCGAATGATAGGGTGTTACGCGACCACAGATGCCCCAATAACCCCCATATACCACGTCTGTAGCTCAATCGGAGTCCTCAAGGCAAGGGCAAGGGCAGCCAAGGGTAGGTAGCAGCAACCAAGGGCCCACGGCTATCGAGGAATCCCACGAGAAGGAACGCACATATACGATGCAGCTCCGACCTGGAGCTCCCAGGCTCCTCCTCAAGTCCCGCCGCATAGCAGGAGCAGCCAGTCGACCATCCATATTCTCCCCTTGTTCAGATTGCCGCAGGGCCGCGTCTCTCGACCTGAGAATACCCATAGCCATACGCTCGTACCATGGCACCGATAGACGGTCCTCCGCGTGGGCTGCCGCCGTGTCCGTCGCCCAGAACATGGTTGGCAATGCGGTAACGCGGGTGACCAAGGGAGAGATGCCCATCGACCCTCTGCGCATAGTCGCCAAGGAGATGAAGTTCTTGACGGGGAACATCCGAAATCTTCTGGGCTCCGGCCACCCCTCGCTAGACCGGGCAGCGAAATACTACACACAAGCTGAGGGGAAGCACGTGCGGCCGCTAATAGTGCTCCTAATGTCGAGGGCGACGGCCCTGTGTCCCAAGGTCCCCGGGTCTGCCGCTCTGGAGAACACCGAGACGACCATCAACTCCTCGATATCACCGCTCGGCATCCTGGCCGACGCCAACCCCACCCCGCTCTCGAGCTTCTCGTCCCACCCCGACTCGACCGAGAGCGACATCCTGCCGTCGCAGCGGCGGCTAGCCGAGATCACAGAGCTGATCCACACGGCGTCGCTGCTGCATGACGACGTACTGGACCACTCCATCTCGCGGCGGGGGTCCCCCTCGGCGAACCACGAGTTCGGCAACAAGATGGCGGTGCTGGCGGGCGACTTCCTGCTGGGGCGGGCGTCGGTGGCGCTGGCGCGGCTGCGCAACGCCGAGGTGGTCGAGCTGCTCGCCACCGTCATCGCCAACCTGGTCGAGGGCGAGTTCATGCAGCTGAAGAACACGGCCCGCGACGAGCGCTCCCCGCGCTGGTCCGAGGACATCTTCACCTACTACCTGCAGAAGACCTACCTCAAGACCGCCAGCCTCATCTCCAAGTCGTGCCGCGCCGCCGCCCTGCTCGGCCGCGCCGACGCCGACACCGTCGAGAGCGCCTACGCCTACGGCAAGAACATCGGCCTGGCGTTTCAGCTCGTCGACGACATGCTCGACTACACCAAGACCGGGAGCGATCTCGGGAAGCCCGCCGGTGCCGATCTGCAGTTGGGCCTGGCGACCGCGCCGCTGCTCTTCGCGTGGAAGACGAATCCCGAGCTAGGTCCGTTGGTGGGCAGGAAGTTTGAGCAGGAGGGGGATGTGCAAAAAGTAAGTGGTCACACTACCTAACTACCAATTGGATCTTTCTGTGGCAAGCAACAGTAACGCTGACGAACCAACAGGCGCGGGAGTTTGTTCTCCAAAGTGGCGGGATCGAACAGACGAGGGCGTTGGCCGAGGACTACTCACAACAAGCCATTGGAGCTTTAAGCAAATTCCCCGACAGCGAGGCGAAGGACGGCCTGATAGACATGGCCGTGAAGACGCTGAAGCGTCAGAAGTAACGATAGAAATTACACGAGATATGTATTACTACTCCAACTACCACAAGAAGACATGACGATACACTCATGTGGATGTACACGCTACCTTCGAAAGACGGGGGAGGTAAGGCTAGGCGTCTTTCTGTGTTACTTTGCTTTTTGGGTAACGCCATCTGACGAGGGTATGAGCCTTCCCCTCTCTGTATTACTTCCATACCCCTAACGCCACCACCTATTACCACCTGATGATATATGTATGTATAGAGAAGATACGATGGGAATACATAGACGGATTGGTTAAAAGAGGACCACCATGGCTAGGCTCAGCAATCTCGTTGAATTGAAGACGGTATTGTTGTCTCCGATCATGTCAACTGCAATGAACCTTTATCTGGATGTCCGGATGTACTGCTTGCCTGCCTCGCCGTCTTCGCAAATGTATTCCCGCATAACAAGCTAACAGTTAGGCAGTGTTGGCGAACGTTGGAATGATTGTGACATCGAGAAGATAGAATTATCCTGACTCTTATTGGCAAAGGTGGCTGAGCAGAACATTAAAAGTAGCAACTTGATTCATCGCATCGATTTCAAATGTATCTGCATACCTACGTCAAGCAAATGCTTCTTCACCAAATCGAAAACCTGCAGAATGACTTTTAGATGGCTCGGTAAGTCGCCAGACACATCCGGGACCTAATATCCATAGCCGCCTAGTAACGTAGGTAACTTAGCCTCTCGCAACAAAGTCCATGGCCATATCCGGGAAAAAAAAAAAAAAAAAAAAGACATATCCAGGCAAGCAGTCAAGGAAATACACCCAAGCGTCCATTCCACCCCGCCTAACTCTACGGTCATCAATCAAATCAGTGCTCCAAATCCAGCTGCCCCTCAACGCCCGAATTCCGAACGACCCGCTCCCTCTTGACCTGCCGCATACCCTGCGCCGCAGCGGCAGCCGCATCGTCGGCGGTAGTGTCCGAGACATTGACGAAGTTATTCGTCGCCAGCGGGATCGGCGGGCCCGGCACATCGGCGGCATCCGGCCCCGCGACCAAAGCACCCGTGCCATTGCGCTTGAAGACGGACCCGGCGGTATCGCCCGCGGCGGGGGTCCTAGCGCGCTGGCCCGTGCGGCCGAGGGCGAGCAGGGCGTAGTGGCCGCCGGCGACGGGGCGGGCCTTGAAGGCGGCGCCGCCCGGGGGGTAGTCGCCGCTGCCGGTGGTCATGAACAGGTCGCCGAAGGGGTGCTCGGTGGCGGTCTCGTTGAGCCAGTAGGCCAGCGCGTTGACGACGAGGCGGCGCGTCGCCGGCCCGCTGCCCGCCGCCGCCCACACCGCCCAGTCCGACTTGGTCAGCGCCGCGCGGCTGTCGAGCGGCACCCCGAACGCCTGCGACACCGTCTCGTACCACGACGACTGCATCTCGTACAGCGCCGGCGAGGCGAGGCCCATGTTCAGGAGCTTGTCGTAGAAGATGTTGTAGACTGTTGTTGTGTGGCGACGGCCGATGAATCATCGTTAGCTTTTGTGCTTTTTCTTCTTCAATCTTATTTGTCATTGCGTGTGTCTTTATTCCTGCGCTCATCCATCACTCCATCACATATGGCTGGGAAAGGGGGGCGGAAAGGAGGTGGGTACGCAACGGGGGGTAACTTACGCAGGCCCCAACTGGAGCGCCACTGGTAGGCGAGCATCGTGTGCTTACCACTCGGGTCGATAGCCAGCTCCTCCCACTTTTGGTAGTATTCCCGCGCCGTGGTGGAGAGAAACGCCGCATCCTCGGATTCTTCTATAACGCGGGCGATCGACGCCATCGCTTGTAGGCCGACGATGCCTTTGAGAGCCAGGTTTGTCTAAACAGTGTCACACAATCAGCAACTGCCTTTCACGAATCGGGAAAACTTGAAATGCAACGTCGCCAAATCTTGTTCGGGGTGGAGACTCGAGGCCATTGGGGCAGCAGGTGACAAGGACCTATCGATTAGTCTCCGAACTACCACTTACCTGGTTGGCGAGGGTTCCCGCAAAGTCGTCGGTGCTGAACTGCACGGCAGGGATGAGAGAGAACCTGACGAGGTACTGCGCAAACTGGATGAGAAGTGGGTAGTGCAGGCGCAGGTAGTCGACGTCGCCGGTGAACTTGTAGTACGCATAGCTCATGAGGATGATATTACCGCTCTCCTCGACCGGCATGTACTCGTCGTCGCCCATGACGTGGCCCGTGGCGTTGGGGAAGCGCGCGCCGATGTCGTGCATGCAGTACCCCTGCGGGTACAGGTTGGCCTCCTGGATCTCGAACAGCGGCTGCAGCACATACCGCAGCATCTCCGGGTTCGCGTACAGGAAGAACGGCGACACTGGGTATATTACGTCCACCGTGTTCATATTCCCTGTTGAAAGGGTTAGCTATGTGCATCGAACCCCTGCCTTTCCCCCTCGCGGAGATCAAGTGAATTGATTAGCCTTACCGTTGCTCGAGATCTCCTTTTGGAACATAAGCGGCTTGCTCCCGTTGCTTCCCTTGCCATCGCTCGATTCGCCCGGGGGTACAGCATACACATATGCACCCATGACCTGGCGGGCCGAGAGGGCCACGATGGCGTAGTAGGACTCGGCTTCAGAAATGAACGGTACGGCGACACCGCTGGAGTTGTTAGGGTTCAGGAAGCCGTAGGCTGTGTCTGAGTCGAACTCATACTGCTGCCCGTATTGATCGGTTCCATTTGCCATTGATTGGAATTTTCTCAGAGCATTGTCGGTACGGATTGGGTGCTCGGCACCTTCATAGAAAGTATTGATGTCGGCCTTGAGCTGTGCTTCGAAGGCGCCACCGAGCGCTTGTGCCTCGTGGAAGTCGTCCCAGTGGAAGTGGATCATCTCATGAAGCTCCCCGTAACACTTCCGCCACCAGGGCGCCAACTCCGCCATTCCACCCGCGTGCATGTATTTCACGACGGGGTCCTGTATGCTTCCTACTGTGTACCGTACCGAGGCCTTGGACACCGAGTCGAAATCATGGGCAAACGCAAATATCGGCCCACGATTGCCGAAGGGGCGAGGGGCTGGGCCCGTGAGCGTCAACTTGTTAAGGTACTCAAACCGGACAGAGTCGGTAAGTCCTTGCTTGAAAGAGAAACTCGCAGCTTCCATGGGACTGGTGCTGTATGAGAAATTGCCCCATTGGGGGAAGTCGCCCATGTCGCCAAACACAAATTGATCAGCTCGCCGGGAAATCCAGCTATAAACTTCGTCAGGAGACTTGGTGGTGTCGTGACTATGTCCCTTGAACGGTGCCGCGCCCTTGTAAAGGTCGGAAAAGATTTGCCAGTCCCAATATTCGCCCATCCAGCTGGAACTCACATCCGAGTAGAATTTTACAAAATGGG
Organism: Diatrype stigma; assembly: GCA_022225965.2. Taxonomy (NCBI): domain Eukaryota; kingdom Fungi; phylum Ascomycota; class Sordariomycetes; order Xylariales; family Diatrypaceae; genus Diatrype; species Diatrype stigma. The sequence goes on from JAKJXP020000002.1 coordinate 499,213, forward strand.
GGTTCCCATCGGTCGATTGTACACTTGTCGTCAGGTAGCTCAGGGGTATGGAGCTTCGGCAAATGTCCGTTGGGATCACTGGAGAGAAAAAGCTGGCAGTGACTAGGACCGGTCCTGCCTTGAAAGTGAAGTTGGAGTACTGGGAGTCATAGGTGACATCTTGTGGGATTGCTGGTTTGAATGAGGAGAGAGGTGGCAGCTCATTGACAGCAGTACCCATGTACTCGTAGGAGACATCGTCTACGGTGACAATGCCTTCCCATCCGACATAATCCCCTGGCCACTATGCCCTTTGATGTTAGCATCTGTTCTTTCTGATAGCCATCATGAAGGTGCTTGGCAGCAGCATGTACTGCAATCGCCCAAACCAGCTTTCGCCCTTGCCTCATATCACAAGGGTATGGCTTAAGACAGCAATAACGACCGCGAAGACTTACAAATCGCGGACTCAAGCTGTTCAATGTTGAGTACTTCGAAGTGGTGGACCAAACATTGGTATAAGGACTCCGCACTGCAAGAGGGATGGCAGGAGGTCGGACTGGCGCATAGTTTGGAATCTCATTTCCATTCAGGTCTGTAGCACCAGTGGATGCATTTTGCGCAAGTCCTGTGGCCCAGAGAAGAGCGGAGGTGACCAACCAGTACCAATTCACAGCTCGCATGACTATTGTGTGCTGGGGCAATGGTTGTATAGGATAAGAGGCGATGGTAGTATCCTTAAGGGGTAGGTTAGGGGGTGGATTGGATACTCGATAGGTCCTTCCCGAGTTGGATAGATATATTGGTGCCCAGTCCGTAGCATCGATTGTGATGGTATTGATATGTAGAAGCGTTTGAGGGTGATATATGTGTTTGTATCAGAACGTATATGAAAGTATACCCGAGGGAAGGCTCATCCCGTTTGCTTGTTTGTGAGGGATTGGGTGATATATCTGGTCGCTAAGGTAACCGCCAGTTGGTCGGATTGGCTGCTCCCTGCATTAGTGATCTTGTGCATTCCACGATTTCCCTTCTTGACCATTACGCAACATTGACTATCACAGGTAAGGAAAGCGTTACAGGCGAGTTATTGGTCATATGACGCCAGACGTAAGTCTCCCGATGAAAATGGCTAACTGGTATGGTTACCTATCAACGTAGCGTAGGCGGTCAAGGATGCGGTAGGACCTCGAAAGGAGTCACAGCTTCGAGTCAGTCCTCAGTGATATATGCAAGATAAATGCGAGTTCTATGCCATCTAACACCCTTTAACGCCTGTGAAACCATTAAGCATAGTCACTACACGTTTTCTTACCGGTAGGTTCGCGGGCCACAAGCATGTCGTCACCCATCGTGGCACGCGCTTGCATCCAGCGCACTCGAGATATTGACCACCACATGCTTCTGCCCGCTCTCCGGCTACTCCTGCTGTCACCCAATGGGAAGTGACAAAAGGCTAAGTGTTTGTCCTGAATATGGCCAGGGGAGATGCTGATCAAAAGTATTGTCTATTACCCCTCTACTCCGTTTCTCCCAGTTCAGCTATTTCACGTTTCACGGTGTAACTTTATAGTGGCACAAGCTTATTCTTTCGCGGACAGGTCATTCAGCAGTACGAAGGTTATCCTTACCTCACTTTAAGACTTCGAACTTGACCTTCTGATATGCTGGTCCGTTTCCTTCTTCCATACACGGTTCTCATGGACCAGTAGTGTGGTGCTATGTCTGAACGACTACATTTCAACTGTTCATACCAAAAAATATGACACGTTGTATGAGAAGACCACAGATACATGAAATGGAAGACCTCATTCCTATATGCTGATACTGGAGAGAGAATAGGAGAGGTCTTGACTTTCCCAAATATGTGTGTTCTTTCGTGAACGGCCATCCTATCTCAACTATGTTATGACGGACTGTCTATACAGCATTGACCGGGAAAACCATGTTTTAACATCCTGTACGAATGCAATCAAACAAAGGTTTACAGAATACTACTCTCGCGTGATGATACCCATGCAAACAAAGTTTTACACGAAACAGTTGTAAGTTGACACTAAGAGAGGTTTATGTCAACAGACTTAGCATATGGACTGTCGGTGTCTGTATGCAAGCTCATATTCTAGATGGCATAAAGCTGGCATTGATTCCTAGTATAAACATGGTACCATAAATTGGTGCTACTATAGATACAACTTCATACCCCGATAATAGCCCAATATATCAGTTTGTCGATCAACCGGGATTTGCATTGCACCATGTAGAAACGACTGGGATGGCCATCTGATAAATCCGAGTTCTTTCCTAGAAAACATGCAGGCGACTTGAGGCGAAGGGTGATACGAAAACAGCAACATGTCACTTCTAAGCTATATTTAGGGTAACTTAGCGTTGGGCCGTTCTACGTGATAAGATCCCGAGATGTATTCCCCAAGAAGTAGCTAATGGCATAATCCAATGATTTCTAGAGTATCGAAATATGCCTCAGGATGAGATTATGTGAGGAATGGCACAAACCAGAAACGACGAACTTGATACATTGTAGTTGAGCTGTCAGATCTTGCTAGAGTCTTAGCAGTACCTGGATTGCCCGGCACCGAGCCCCTATTTTATGCCAAGAAACCTCGGCTTTTGGCGAAAAGCTCGGCATATTGAACCCGAAGCTCGGGGAATGATCAGCACTAAGCTACTATAGGTTACTCGAAGCATGCGCCAAACCCGAAGTTCGGTGTTAAGCCATCCTACTCTTCGGCTTTCCCACAACGATTACAGTTCGTTGTCTTCCATGATCGGGAGATATTTTTGTTTTTCACGGGCAATGCGTGACATAGCCTCTAGCCTACTGATAATACAACTTCATCATGACCGAACAAAGCGGGACCATGTCACGTAAACACCGACGACGAACGCCGAAATCGTGCAGGCAGTGAGCTAAACCCCAATACCCCATCATGTGGTTGGTATGGCTTCGTTCGTGGTATTTTCGGAAGTCAAATCTCAGGAAAGCCACTAGTGATGCAATACCATCTATACTTCCATAGCTAAGGCGGGAACTAACACTCAATCGATAGATGCCGTGAACGGAAAATCAGATGCGACAGAGGGTTGCCATGCCGCCCCTGTAAAAGATCAAGGAGCGCGTTGCACTGCTCATATGAAAGGGAAACGCTAGCCATATCTGGCCATGTGCACTCCCATGAGAAACTTGGTCACGACCGTGCAGACCCTAATGGACCTTCTCAACCTGTGGAGACACAAGCACAGCCTCCATCAGATCATGGAGTTCAGCAGCTGCCGAATGATGCGGCTGGAGGCTCAGATCAGAGACTCTCGTTATTGGACCAGGCCGGGGATGGTGTGAATGTCGATCCTGTGCTCAAACAGACCGAAGCACGGTCCATGGAGGAGTTGCAGAAGAGAATCACGCGGCTCGAGCAACAGCTCCACTCCGTGGCCCGCGAGAGAACGATACCGGGTGGGGCCGGGCTGTCGGTTGCTGCACCTCGGCCCCATCTCCGAGTCGAAGCGGGCAAAACTAGGCTGTTCGGACAGAGCCATTGGATGCATTCATTGGAGCAAGTAGGTAGTTCCGTCTATGACTTATCCGAGGCGTACAAACAAGCAGCTGCTGACCATCACCAATTAGTTCCAAACCCTGGCGGGGATACAGTCCCAACCGTATTGCAACATCGACGAGTACCAGGCCCAGTTAGCCGAGATGGTCCCCATGATAACCGAAGCAATCAACTTCCGAACATCGAGAAAGAGCAATGAGTTGGCAAGACTTCATGGCGTTATGCCAGACCTCTTAGACACGATGCCACCGAGGGCAGTGTGCGATCAAGCTGTAGAAGCCTATCTCCGCACATTCGAACAGATCTTCCGTATCCTCCACATCCCGACCTTCCGGCGGGAATATGACGCGTTCTGGGACGATCCCGAATCTTCGCCCATGGAATTTGTCCTGAAGCTTGTCCTGGTAATCGCGGTTGGAGGGGTGTTCTTGGCGGATCGGGCTCGCTCGGATGAAATCCGGGGCCTCGCTCGTAGTTGGACGTATGCCGCACAGTGGTGGATCATGGGACCGACAGAACGGGAAGCCATGAATCTGGGCGGCGTCCAAGTGTTTTGCTTGCTCATACTCACCCGTGACGTGAACTCCCTAGGGGGAGCAACATCCATAGCAACAGAGTCGCTGCTGAAGCTGGCATTCACAATCGGGTTGCATCTCGATCCTAACACGTTCCGTTCCCTTTCCAAGCTGCAGGCCGAACTGCGGCGTCGCCTGTGGATTACCGTAGTAGAGATCACCGTGCTGGCATCGTTGGACTCAACGTTGCCCCTATCACACTTCCTTGGTAGTTTCAAACCCAAACCGCCCACCAACATCTGCGACGAAGACCTCGATTCAGGGGAGCAGCCAAGTGGCAGCAGGTTATCGTCAAACGGACTCAGCACAGACTGCTCCCTGCAGCTCCTACTGGCCAAATCACTCGCGTTGCGAATCGACGTCGTCCACGAGCTCAACAACGGGCACCGCGAGCTTTCCTACGAACGGGCCCTCGAGTTCGGGAACGCACTGACCTCGCACTGCCGGGAGATCGCGGCCTTCTTCGACCGGGAGGGCAAGGCCGGGTACCACGACTCCGGGCGGTTCCACCGCAAGTTCCTGGACACGTACATGCGGCGCCTGATCCTGTTCGCCCACCGCCCGTTCTGCCTCCACTCCCGCCGCGACCCCCGCTTCTTCCTGGCGCGCAAGATCTGCCTCGAGTCGAGCCTGATCACCACGGAGGGCTGCGCTGAAGGAGAAGAGGAAGACAGGATGAGCCTGCCGCCGTTCGGACCCTCGGACGACTTCAGCCGCATGTGCGTCCGGGGCAGCGGGCTTTTCAAGGGCGGCCTGAGCTCGGACGCCATCTCCGCCATCGGGGCCGAAATCATCACCCAGATCGAAGAAGAGATCACCACCACCGCCGGGTCGTCGAGAACATCAACAGCATCGCTCGGCTCATCATTCGGATCATCAGCGGCTACGGCTACGGCGAGCGACCCTCTCGTGCGGCTGTCGCGGAGGAACAGGGAGCCCCTGATGCGGCGCTTGGAACACGTCCACGGGCAGCTGCGACAGGTCATCGCGCTGGGGCGTCTGAGCACGAAGCGGTACATCTTCACGTCGGGGGTGCTCGCCCAGATCCGAGCGATGGAGGCCGGGGAGGACCCGAAGCCCCTGATCTTCGAAGCGCTCAAGGATGGCCTTAGGGAATGCATCGCCTTGTTCAGAGCGTCAGCGGGGGCAAGTTCCGCGGGCGTGGGCGCGCCGACGCCTGCGATGACGGACGACAGCAACCCTTTCAGCCTCGAGGGGATGAATTGGTTTGGATTCGACTTTAGCTCCCTGGTAGGTTATACCCTCGATTCCTACTTGTACTCTGAAAGAAAATACTGTTACTGATACACAATTTTTGGCTTGGATTTTAGGACCCCAACTTCGTTTTTGATGTCCCAGACATCCTCAATTCGCCGACATTGACGGCAAGCGATACTATGCTCTAACTGTGGACACGAGTTCAGCTTCCGACGTCACTATACTGAAGACTGACTCTACAGGTCTCGTATGAAGCATCGAGCTATGGAAACCTCTTAGACTAGGTGGTCTGACGACAGATAAGCAGGGGCAAAGACATATAACCAAGCAACATTATAGAGGCAATTAGATACCAGAAAAATTTACCCATGACGTGCGAATACATTACTTTTATGTACCACATCTCTGCCAAGATACAAGAGCGACCATCTATGACCCAGGCACCGCCTCTCTCCCACCTATACTTCCAATCCCCCCCCCCCCCCCCCCTAGGACCTGCCTTAGCCATCATCCCTCTGAATCGCCGCATTCGCCCGATTGATCTGCCCAAAGACGACCTGATCAAAGCTCGCATCGCCCGGCTCCGTCTCGCCGTCGTAGATCATGCGGCGGAGCACGGCGGCGATGAACGGGTCGGTCTCGCGCGGCGACCCCTGCCCGTACGCCGCGGCGCCCTTGCGCGCGCCGGCCTCGGCCGCGCGCAGCATCGCGGCCAGGGACGGCCGGTCCCGCACCTGCCAGGCGAGGCAGCGCGCCAGGAGGTCGCGCAGCTCGGCGTCCAGCGTCGCGTACCGCGTGCCGAAGTGGCCGAGCGGCGCCGGCAGGATCTCCGCCGCGGACGTGTCGATGCCCTGGTAGACGACGCGGCGCTGCGACCAGTTGGCTTGCCGCGTGATCAGGGTCATCATTACCTGGGTTTGGGGTAGTGGTGGGTCAGTTGGGTGCGAAGGTAATGGCGGCTGGTTAGATGGATGCCAGTTTCCTTTCTCAGGTTGTGTATGTGCGAAGCGAAGAGTGCAGGATTCTGGGGGTGATGGGTAAGGGCTTTGGAGGAAGGGGGGGGGGGCAGGTACGCGAAGAGATGCATGAGTAGAGGTATATCGATAGACGTTACGGGGACGGCATGTAAGGGGTACATACCATGGCTGCCTTCCGTAGGTTCTCGCTCAGGCCTATTGCCCCCTCTTTGGCCATGCCGAAGTCGATGAATTTCAGAACGGGCGCAAACGCGTGTTCGGGGAATGGACCGCCTTTGATACCGACCATGACTAGTTACACTACGTTAGTAAGGTGCGAGACATATATTCCGTCGTTGTCCACAATGTAGTTACCGTTCGCCAAATGCATGTCCCCGTGTTCTATCTTGCTTGGTGCTCTCCCGTCGGTAGGGATTGTCTCAAGCCATGGAGGAGCGTCTGGGCCGGCATTCCTCGGATACGCCAGGCCGATGCAGGCTCTTATCACTGTATTCCCTAGTGTAAGCAACGCCCTCAACCCGACTCCGGTTGCCGTGTAGTCTATTGTACCCAGCAGTGATAGGATAACGTACGGCAGAGAAAGAACGCCCATAGTATTCTATTGGGAAGCAGTAGTCTATGCTGGACAAGTCTATAGTGTAGCCTAGCCAGATCTGCGTTTTGCATATATTCCAACACTATCACAGGCCCGGACAGACCTATCAATGAGACTGAAATCTCAGCCCCGCGGCTGAATGCCCTGCGTATTCGCCTGGTGCCGACCATGGCCCTCGCCTCGTCGCGGTCGGCTATGATCCTGACGATGTGCTCCGCACCTCGCAGCCTCTGATAGTTATCGGCATTAGTTTTGATCTCACCCAATCCAAACCGCTCCTCTAAGAGTACCAGATCTCAACCCTACGCCATACCTGGATCAAGCCAAGCTGGAGAAAGTAGGACAGGGATTTACACGGTAAGTAGGTAGGTATCTCAGTCCCCATACCCAATACCAACACTTACCCTCAGATAGCGCATCTCGTTCCTCAGATCAGCGTGATGCGCCGCGTCGGCCGCCCGCTTGACGGCGAGCTTCCGATGCGCATTGCCCCCGAGGTTCTCGACGACCCGGCACGTCAAGCCGTAGGCGCCGCGTCCGAGGAGGCCTTCGAAGGTGAACCGCGGCTGGCTGCTGAAGTGGACCCGCAACTCTTCTATGACCGCGTTGACCCCGCGGCGCCTGCTGTTACCACCGCCGAGCTGCACGAACGAGCCGGGTGCGGGAGGAGTCGCCATACCTACCTAGTGTTGCTACGGCCGCAGATTAGGTAAGGTAACGAACGGGCGCATAGTGCGGCTTACATTGCGGTCACAATAGAGGGAAGCGGGTAGCCGGACATGGCTTTCGCACGCGTTATGCGGAACCTCGCATTGTGATGCTGTGACAAAGAACGTGCTTCGGCTAACGAGCTTGTTGTCAAGCATTTGCTACTTCCGGAGACCATGTTGATGCTTGCTCTGCCGTCTGGTTGAACAAAGGAAATAAAATGGTTAGCTAGCCGGCAATGCCATGCGCCCATGGATAATATACATGATCTATGTGGATTGGCTGTATATGTTGTCGGAAGTTAAAGTCGCCTCGGGTTTATAGGGTAGCTGCTTCATGGATGCCAAGATGATATTCAGCTGGCCAAAAGGGGCACAATCGCTGCCCCTTGTAAGGCTACCTAGGTATGGTGTATGGTGCCGAGCTGCCGTATTGCTGGGGTACTGTATACATCTGTCCCCACCAACTAAACATAGCAATCATATGTCAATCATACCTGCACACGTAATGATCGGCGGTAGAGCGGGAGGCGGTAGGGGCGGTAGGGCTGATGTCCGTGCCGTGGCTGCGTGGTTGATTGTTCGCCTGACCTGTGCACCGGTGACCAAATATATACCTCCGATGTTCCGACGCGTGTGCAGTGCCAGCACGGCACGTAACCTCTCTGCCTCTTTGTTCACTTCAGACTCGGGAATATTCCATTCCAAGGTTCTTTGTGGCACAGTGACGACGCCCTAGATGAGATACCGAATCACTGCCACTGGGCATTAAGTCCGCCAGTCCGCCAGTCCGCCAGACTACAGCGTTTGAATCACCCAATATCTCTAGTGTCTCCACTCTTTCGGGCTGTAGCCCAATAAATACACTCCGTTTACTTCGTACTTGCGTTAATACTGCAGACGTATGTATGTATGTACATACGCATCTGTATCAACGGCAGATTCTAGGTTGATTAAGACCTAAAAACCTCTTTCATGAAGCTCTTTTCGTCCCCGTTTCTGTTTCCATTTTCAATTTACGAGTCGTAAATGGGGTTCGATGTACTCGAGAGAATCAACAAGGCCGGCCAAGCTTCAGGAGCGTACATCAAAAAGAAGTGGTAAGTAGATAATGATGGTACTATTATTATGTCCAAACATCCAAACCCGATGAATTTACCCACCTGGTCAAATGTAAGCGCTTACACAAAGTCAGGGAGTCCCGCCATGTCTCCGAGGCGGAGCGGCGGCGGATCGAGGAGCGGAACCGGTTCCTGCAGCTGGTAGCGGCGAAGGTGACGGGGACCTCGCGCGCCGAGATGCCGCCGCTGACCTGCGGCTACGACCCGAACCGGGACCCGACCAACCGCGCCACGCCCGCCACGTTCACGACGGCGGGCGCGGCGGGCGGGGCGGCGGCGCAGGTGAACCGCGGCGACGGCCGGAGCAGCAAGGCCGTGTTCCTCGTCACGGTGCCCATCGCCTTCGGCCCCTTCGAGCTGTCGCGCAGCACGTACAAGCTGCTGGCGCGCCACCTGGGCATGAGCCTCAACAGCGTCAGCCACTGGGCGCTGTGCGTCGTCGACCGCCGGCCCGACGACGGGGATGGGGAAGGGGACTCCCACCCCTCGTACTGCTACGATCTCATGAGCGACCACCTGACGCCCATGCGCGCCCTCGGCCGCAACTACTTCCGCGTCTACGAGATCACCCCGGAATTCATCGACACTTGGACGTCGTGCTACTACGTCGGCGAGACGACGAAGACACACGACGTTATCCAGCAGCTAGGTGAGTGATTAGAGAACTAATAGCTAGGAGCGAATGGTGTGAAGGGCTGAGTGCGTGTTGGGGTGTTATGAGAGAAGACGCTAGCCAATAGTGTTTCTAGCGCTCGGATCGCTGCCCCCTATAGTCCTCGCCCCCTGACTAGTTGTATTCTCTTTACTATTTGATTATTTGAGTATTACTATGTTTTCTTTATTGTCGCCGTTGTTTCATGCTGACCGACCCTTCTCCCCTCGTTTGTTCCGCGTCTCGATGCAGGATACAATTTCATGGCCGTCCACCCGCGCTATAATCTGCTTACGAACAACTGCCAAAACCTGGTCGAGACAATGGTCCGGCTGCTGTGCGACGGCAAGGTCATCAGCCAGGCGATGCTGAACGAGGAACTGTCCCTGATATCACCAAAAATCGCGCGGGACCTCATGGTGGCGAGGCTGAGGTCGAAGTTAGACGCTTCGAATGAGAACGAGGAGCGGGACGATATCAAGGAGGACGTCGATGTTATCAAATCGTGGTTACATAAGATTCAACATCGGTGAGACGCGGTGTTGGCCGACGGTGAATATTTATATATGTAGGTGGTCTTTATAATTCGAGCAATAAACAGGATGAATGGCCCTTTGAAATCTCTCTATGCAATAACATGCGTGGTGCTGGCTGAATGCTACTGCAACCGTCTAAGTAGATCAAAATGCAAGCAGTCGACGACAGAATGAAGCTTCCTCATCCAAACCTATGCCTTGGCTGGTATACTTACGTCACCTTCTTTATAAAAGGGATAATCAACATATCCAACTGCATTATCCTCGAACGGCCCGTAGAAGCGGGATCGATCGTACGGCCTAAGCGGCCAACCATGCCGAAGCCTCTCCACCAGGTCGGGATTACTCGTGAACCAGCGGCCGAACAGCAGCGCGTCGTAGCCAGTCCGCTCCAGGACGCCCCACGCATTGGTATCGTTGAAGCCGCCGGCCGAGAAAAAGGGGGTGGGCCTGGCCGCACTGCCGTCGCTGTCGCCACCGCCGCTGAAGATGGCGCGGAACGGCGCGAGGTCGACATCGGCCAGGCCCCAGGACGCGAGGAAGCGGTCCTTCTCGCCCGCGGCGAGCAGCTGCTCGAAGCGCGGCTCGATGAAGCTGACGTACGACAGGCGGGGCAGGGCGCGCCGCAGCTCGCGGCACAGGTGCGACCAGGTCTCGAGGCGCTGGTCCCCGCGGGCCTGGTTGAACAGGCCGAAGGGCGACAGGCGGATCGCGACGTTCTCCTGGCCGACGGCGTCGGCCAGCGCGGCCATCAGCTCCAGCGGGAAGCGGCAGCGCCCCTCGACGGTGGCGCCGCCGTAGGCGTCCGTGCGCCGGTTGCTGTTGCTGCTCAGGAAGTGCTCGGGGAGGTACCCGTTCGCGCCGTGCACCTCGACGCCGTCGAACCCGGCCTCGCCCACCGCCGCCCGCGCCGCGGCGCAGTAGTCCTCGATCGTCGACCGGATCTGCGCCGTGCTCATCGCCGTGGGCGGGTAGTCGGCTATTCGGACCCGCGTGTCCGTGTGCGGGATCGGGTACGAGAACGTCTCGTCTGGGTCTTCCCAAGGGATGCTGGAGGGCGCTAGGATGGGCGTGCCTGTGTAGGGAGGTATGTTTATAGGTGGTTAGTAGGTAGCAGCACATTTAGGGTTGGGTTAGGTACATCGCGCAAACGTCAGAAACGAGTCAGCGTGCATATCCTCCAATCATCGACTACGAGTTAGGTACCAATGCAAGAATTATGTAAGGGGTAACAGGTAGAGCGGCAATGAGGAGATTCGATGACAGCGATGACAACAAATGACAACTGACCAGTCATCTGCGGCACGTTCACTCTGCCCGAGTGCCACAGCTGCGCGTAGATAAAGCCACCCTTGGCGTGGACCGCATCGGTGACTTTCTTCCATCCTGCTATCTGCTCCGGGACGAAAAGTCCCGGCACGCCCGGCATGCCGTTTCCCTTTTTACCCCCAGCGGCCAAAATCAGTCGACGACCAGCTAGCGTATTCGGCAAGAAAAGCGACACAAAACAAGCAGACAAAAGGAAATGCCGCCGCCAGTGGGGGAAATGAAGCGGGGCGTGGGTGCATAGGTAGTCAGGGGAGACAGCCTCATACCTCGAGTGAAGGCGGCACGGCTTCCGAGATCAGGAGGCCGCCGTCCGTCGCCCGCTGCGCGTAGTACTCGACTATGAGGTCGTTCGGGACCCAGACCCGGTTCGGGTGCTCGAACGTCGAGTCGGGGTTCAGCGGCGTCCCGCGGTTCCGCGTCAGCGGGGCGAGCACCACGCGGTGCTTGAGCGTGATCTTGCCATCGGCGATCTTCAGCGGCTCGAAGAGCTTCGATTGCGCCCTGTTGTTCGAGGGGGGTCCGGCGGCCATTTTTTCCTTACTAGGTGTGTGAATGTTGTTGTTGTTGGGGAGAAGGGTGGGCACGCGACTGGATGATCAGGTAGCTAAGGGTTATGTCTATGTGCACAATAGGCACCTATAAAGCCTACGTACGATATGTTTATATATTGACTGCACATGCAGACATGTTTTCTCACGTCCGGAAATAGGCAGAAGCACCACGCTATATATCCGATCCTGGACACCATGCTGCCCTAGCACAGAATCCGTTCGGAAATATACAGAAGTACCACGCTATATATCCGATCCTAGGCACCATGCTGCCCTAGCACAGAACACGTGGAGAAGGTCACGGTGCATTATCAAAACACGGAGGCAGAGGGGTAAGTCGACTGCCTAATAGAGGCTTGGTCCCGCTTTTGGATAATCGATTCCGAACATGGTACATACACACATGTAACGACAGCACGCGAAGACCCGGTAGGTGGAAGATAGCACGATGAATGGCAAGTGTCACGCATTTATAGACCGTATTTGACATGGGATTTGTGACTGGATGTAACCTGGCTAGCCGGGAAAGCATCATTTATTCTCTCATGTCATAATATACCCTCTCTTCTTCTCTCCCGTGGTTGACGACGAGATGATACCATGAGGAGGTCCGGCTTGCCGACCTGATAAGTAACCGGTGCCGAGTCGACTAGGGCAGTCGGCAGGTGAACTTGTAGGGATGCCCAATGCAACGACATCATGCCGGTGTCATCGTAACCCTGAGATGCAAGATCAAACCTCGAACTCAGAACTTGTGGGGCTGCGTCAACGTTCCCGTTGCGTTGCACCTTTGCGTGCATACAACCGAGCTTCTTCGCATTTGGGGATGATATGTGACCCCAGGCCCATCCCGAGGAGTCCGGAGGGATCGGTATGGGTATTATACTTCATCGTTGCAGCTGGTTCACTCTTCCTTCGCCTAAAACCCGTTGTGTCCATACGATGTAGTTACTAACTAATACCCTACTGCAAAGCTTAAATGCCCTTCGAATGCAGCAATCTTGACGTGGACACAGCCCATTCAGGCTCCCGGCATGGAAGATAGCAAACATAGAGCAAAGGGCTGCTATATTGCCTTGGTGTAGTATATGACACGCCTGCTTTCACATACAATATGTTAGATGCTCGTTGGTCATTCACCTGATCATCTTGGTCGCTTACTGGAGGACCATACCTACCTTGTTTATGTGTCCATGTTATCTCGGCGAGAAGATCACCAATAACGAGAAGGCTAGGAGCTGTTTTAGTAAAATTATAGTTTCCGGTGGTCGAGTAGGCGACAGATTCCGGATCCCGCTATTGGTGGCCACTTTACTGCCTTCGAAAGCTTGTTACTCAAGTCTTGGGAACGTACGTAGAGATGAACCAATTGTGATCACTGACTCAGGGGTAGAGATCGGATTGCTTATCTAGTAGTAATACGACATAAACCACGAATGCAAGATCTTTCTTAGCTCCCCGCTGTCAGCCCAACAGCTATAGTATAAGCTATCAACTATCATCACTTCACGGATGGGAACGCAGATTGACCAAGTTGCACCTGGCCGTTGAGCTTCTCCGCGAGGTAATTATGTAAATACGTGGTACTGGCTAGACGGGTTCCGAAAGGCGAGATGCGAGATACGCCCACGCTGCCAGAATCACACGCAGACCACCGTTCATAATACATATTCTGCTCTGGGTCTCTCCACCTCGCATCACTACATGTGTAGCTGATCCACTCCCCGTTCTTCGTCATGAGCATAAGCTATCCCGGGGCCATTCCACCTCCTCCGGGTGAGGGAGCCGACCTGGAACATCCGCGGGATGTTTTGAGGACGATGAATTACATAACGCAAGGTCTCACGCTGGTTTTCGTGACGGTGTTCGTTGCTGTCCGCCTTTACGCAAAAAGGAGCGTGTTCACAGGGAATTGGAATATGGACGATTGTTAGTGTCCCCTTTATAAGGCATCCTATTATCTGTGCGCCGGCCGCTTACTCCGTTCAGATTCGACGTGTTTCGCTTATGTAGGAATCCAAAAAGACGCCTTGCAAGCTAAGAAGAGACTAATAGATAGTAGGTGCTGATGCTGGGATATTGCACGGCCGGAGTCATCGGTAAGGGTCCCGATAGAATTAGACCTTAATCCAAAGGCAAGCTGACCGCTTCGCAGCAAGCACGCACGGCGCTGGGTTGAATCAATGGGAAGTAGAGAAGGAGGAGATGGAGTCATTCCTTAAGGTAGCAACTTCAGCGCCCCATTACACTTCTTTCCAGACACCAGCTAACACACGCGAAAGTGTGGCTACGCAGCTACGATATTCTACGCCCCGATGACGATGTTCGTGAAGATCGCGCTGCTCGCTCTGATTGCGCGGATATTCGGAGAGGTCCACAGGAAAACACTCTTCGGGATCTACTTCCTGCTCGGCCTGATAGTGTCCTACTACGTGTCGGGCTTGATAGTTAAGATCTGTATCTGCAAGCCCATCACGGCGTACTGGGCAGGGGCAGTGGGCAAGGACAAGTGCCTGAACCAAACTGCTATCATCACAACGGATGCCATCATAAGCGTCATCAGCGACCTGTCGATCCTATGCATCCCCATACCCCTAACGTGTTCTTTGCACATCTCTCCCAGGAAGAAGCTTCGCGTGATCGGCATCCTTTGTGCGGGAGGCATGGCGACCGCGTTCAGTATCTACCGACTCGGCCTGATCGTAACAAGCGGCAAATCGACGAATCAGACGATAGTGTTTACGAAGGTCATCTTGACGGGGTAAGTTATGGCTTAGTTTGCCCCCTTTTCCATGCTCATGGAAACCTGCGGAGAGGATGTTTCTGACAACTATTTCAATACTAGTAACGCAGAAGTCGGCATTGGCCTCATCTGCGCTTGTCTGCCGAGTGCGAGTGCTCTGGTTACTCGGAAATACCGACTAGACACCGCCGAAAGCTCTTACGACTACCCACGGCGAAACAGCAGCGCTACTGGGAACGGCACTTTCGTCGACCCTACGTTCCGTATGAGTGCCGATGCAAGATCTCACAAGAGGAGAGGAGGATCGGATGGGAGCGGGGATGGGTTCGAGCTGATACCGGATCAAGCTGGGCTCGTGTCATATGCGCAAGCTATCCCGCGGACACGGACGAAAGATTCGAGTCGGAGGTCACTGTCGTTTGGATGATGGCATGGTCGTGTTAGCTTTATTGCGGATAGCACCTCCAGCGTTGGTCGCAAGGTTGGTTTGTGCCCAGGTACGAAATCTAATTATGGCGTCGATTCTGTCCCACTCCCCTTTACTTATGGCTGTATGCAAGGGCGAGTGTATTACACGTTGGTACCAAATATAGAATACCTGATCCTTACTTCAAATGATGTACTTAACTCAACGACCGATTTCAGTCGTTGGACGATGGGGGCTTGCAACAGCTGCGGCACAGGTATCATTGGCTGCAGTGTTTGGATAAGTTCTCAAGCAAATCTGATGTATCACAGACGGAATCTTCTGAGGACAAGTGCATCCTAAAATTGAAACGGTGATGTTCGTACCTACCTAAAGGGTAGGCATGTATATGATGGGGGTAAATGGCCGGTTGGTCATGGTCGTGCTTGTCGTCACACACAAACACTGGCATTTTCAGGTGCAACCTGACCAACACAAGCAGGGGTCACTCATGTCAGTACGCAGTTATGATGGCGGGCAAACATTCCGCACCGTCGACATCCTATTTGAAGGAAGTCCATGGCATCATACTTCCGACTGACTTCTCCTCATACCTACTTACTCAACACACCTACTCTACACACCCTCCTCTCACTCGTTCACCACTGCAATACCTACTACCTAAGTCCTACATCCCTATCTACCTACACACTTTCGGCCTTAGAGGCTTGCTAGGAACCCATTCCCTTCGCGACCATGCGACACTACATGCTGCCACTTGTACTTGTATCTATCAACGCCAGCTGTGCAAGTGATGTCAACGAGGAAAGCGCCTCGGATCTTCTGGAACATTTAGGCTACCAAGTAGAACCATTGACTTTGCGTGGTTCGGTCGAGGCAGGTGGCGATATCATGAGCTTCGATGGCACTGCTCAGGTAAGCAGACCGAATCTCTTCATGTCCGCAGTCCCGCATGATGCGAAGTGCATCTAATATGTAGTGACAGGAGATCGAGGCACAGATTCGACACGTCAAGCGTGACTTTTCGTGGAAGGACTTCCATTCTGACAGGCCGGCAAGGGAAGAATCAATTCTGTCTCAGCGGTATATGAAGGTATGTGAATAGTAATGGCCTCTTTTGAACACCCCTGGTTCCGACGTCCTGGAGCTGACATATCTTTCAGACACAAACCCTCTGCCACGTGCAGGGTCTCCCATCTGGTGACAAGACTGCACTTGAGGCAGCTAAGGAGTGGCTGCACCAGCTGAACTATGGAATTACCGCCGATGCCCAAACCTGTCGGCGAATTTGGTGTGACCAAGGCGCGGCTCTTTGGTTGTGCAATGATAACCTGGTCTGGAAGGAGGAGAACAGTGTGGATCTTGAGGGCCTCGTGAACCTTATTCTCGAGGAAGAAAGCTGTAAAGATTCGGATAACCCAAACAAGGTGCAGGGACAGACGTTCGCGCTGGACTACAACTACAATGTCCTATTTGCGGGCAAGGAAGAGTGTCCGATTCCCGCCTAAGACAGCTTGGGGGTTGTCCACCCGGAAAGGCTCCCAAGTGTTCGATCCGTTCGAAGGGATGAACACAAGACCTTAACATCGTTGATTGTTTCTGTTATTTTTGATCCTAGGACTGCCTGTTCGATGTTATCGCGTATTGTAATATATGGTGCCAAATGTGGGTGATGCCGGGCGTGCCGCCGAGTCCCGAGCCCCGGCAGAGGATTTCCGCACTAATGCCCCTTTCTGATTCCCTGACGGAGATGGACCCCTTCCGATCTTGAGGTTGCAATGTAACTATAAGCGAGGGAAAAAAGAAATAAAAATGCTTTCTTCGTATTACTCGGCGTTGAAATTGTGCTACCACGGTACTCTTGCTTACCGACAACCTCCAAAAACACCCGCTCTTCGGAGCAACTTAAGGACCGGGTCGGAAACGCCGTGTTCTTGACAGCCACCGGGTTTGGCAAAGACCCACCTTTTGGATCCTAATACTGGCAAATAATGGACACTAAGAATGGCGCATCCCCGTTTTAAGCGGTATTTCACATTATAACCTTCGTATTTTAAAATTATATATCTTTTTAATAATATTTCTTAAAAATAATTTGTTTTTAAAATATTATACGTTATTAATTAATATTTAAAAAAAGTTACTTTTTATTTATTCGTATTTTTAACGTAAAAAAATAAATATTTATTAAATAATATATATTATAAATATATTATAAAAAATGGCTTTTATTTAAAGAACTTATTATATAAACGGCACGTAATCGACGCTTAAGCGCCGTATTAAAGGCTAACGCTTATAAAAAAAACTTTATATATTTTTAAGAATTATAATTAAAAATAATTTTATATATCTTTTTTTAAAAATAGTTTCGTTTATGTTTAATTATTACGTTATTAACTTTTAATTAATTATATTTTTATAACTTTTTAATTTTTTATTTAATATTTAACGCAATAATTAATATAAATAAAACCAATCGTAATTTCCGAAATAAAACGGCCATAACGGACGATATAAAGAAAGTTTTAACATTAAATCGCCGCCGAATCGGACAAAAAGCGACGTACGAACGACGAAAACGAAAAAGCGATATCCGTTATTTTGCAAAACGAAAAAAAACCGCTAGCGACCGCTTAATATTAAAACGACGAAAAAAGTCCGATACGCAAAAACTTCTTAAGCTACGGAAATTTCGAAAATATTTCCGTACGCGCAATTAGCGACTAATCGTTACCGAATCGCATTATAAACGACCTTATTTCCGTTATGAATTAAAAGATTGCTTAATTATTAATTAAATTAAAGGCGGAACGTATTTAAAACGAAAAAAAACGAAACCTATGCGCCGAATAAATCGCAAAAAACAAAATAAAACGAAAAAATTTAATCGCTTTCGTTACCGTATAATATACGAACAAAACCTTACGAAACGATAAACTTTCGAAATACTTAAGCCGAATATTTAATAAACGATTTACGATATAAAAAAAACTTATTTCTATTATCGAAACCAATATTATCGAAAAACCAAAACAAATTAAAGCAATATATATATATGTTAAATTACGAATCGCATAAAAAACGACTTTTAAATTAAATAATAATCGTATCGTAATAATATAAAAAAACGTTATTAAAACGATATTCGAAAATGTATAATTGTTCGTTAAAAAACATATAAATTTCGAATACGTAATATATACGTTTTAAAATGCATTTAAAAACTTATATTAAAATAACGAATCGTTAATGGAATTCTTTATTACGTAATAAATTCATTAAGCCAACGTAAAAAGGCCGGAATTGGACTTTTAATAAAGAAATCCGCATTTAATGCATTATTTTTATTATCGTTTATAATTTATATTAAAAACGAAAATATTAAAACAAAAGGTTATATTAAAATAACTTTTCGTTATAATAACGAATATTAATCGAATTTAATAAGTTTAATATAAAAGCTAAATTTTAAAAATAAAGTAATATAAAAATAAGCGGCCATATAATAACGCTTTTTTAAAGCCCGAAAAAAAGTAAAATGCTTAACGTTAAAACGCTTAACGCTTAAAAAAACAAAATAAAACCGATTAATAAAAAAACTTTAAGCGCCGAATAAATTCCGACCATAATAAATCGATCCGGTAATAAAAACGAAAAAGGCTACTAATAACGTATTGGAATTACGGAAAAAAAAATACCGAATTACCGCTTATAAGAAAAAAAAACATTCGAAGCTTTCATTTCGATTAAAAAACGAAAAAACGCCGCCGAACGTATTTAAAATTACCCTTTTCGTAACCGTTTAAAACCTTACTTAATACGACGACTTTAATATTAATTCGGAATTAAAAAATAACTTACCGAAATAAACGCTTATATATAACTTATTTCGGCAAAACTTTTACGTATAATCGGCATAGGCTCGCCGTTTCGAAAAGCCGTAACCGTATTTCCGAAAAAAGACATAACGTTTATTATAATAAGAATTAATCTAAATATAAAGGCTTAAATTAATATAATAAGCCGGCGTTTCGTTAAAAAAAAGCTTTAATTAGTCGCCGTTACGTAATCGAAATTATTAAGGGCTAATAACGCCTTTATTAAATATTACGAAATATATAAATTCGATGTAAAAATAATAAACGCAGTAAAAAAGAAAAACGAAGATTTTATTAGCTGTTTTTTACGATTCGTTATAATCGCAAAACGTTTAATTTCTTTTTATTCCGTTTTAATATAAAGCGATTAAAAATGATATTAAAAACGGCCATTTATCGATAAACGTTTAATAATCCAGAAAAAATCCACGGCAAAAAATTAACCGAACCTATTTTTATAAATAAACCGGCTTATTAAATAAATTTAATCGAATTCGAAAACGATCGAAACATCTTTAAATTCGGCAAAAACAATGCCAAAAAAACGGTTGTATTATTAAATTACTTAAAGAATTTCGAAAATATATATTTCGAAAAAATAAATAAAAACTTACTTAATTTTGAAATAAACAAAGTACGCTATTAACTTTATATTAAAATAACCATTTCTTATTACGGATCCGATTTATTTTACGTCGAAGCCTTAACGGAAAAAGTTCGAAGCGTATTTAAAAAAATACTTAACAATAAAACGCATTTAAAATTTTAAATCCGAAATCGCAGCTTTAATATTATTCGTTTAAAAAAAAAGGAACGTATTTCGTTTATATATAAATTATAAAGCGCTAAATAAAATAACGATTAAAAATCGTTATTTTTTATTTTTTATTTCGAAAATTATAAGCTAATTAAGTTTCGTTAAGGTTTTTATTAAATTTAATGTAAAAAACGCCTATTATAAAATCCGTATTAAAAAAAGCAACGAATAAAAAACCGGTTTTTATATACGTTACGGGCAATTTAAATATATTATTATGCCGTTTAAATTAACGAATGCCTCGGTTATTTTTTAAGCTTATAGATATAAGGCCTTAACCGAATTAATAAATAAGATTTACGTAATATATTTAAATAATATTGTTATGTTTTCGGAAAATAAAAAGAAACATATAACGTATTTTCGATTAATTTACGAACGCTTGCGAAAATATTAATTATTCGCAGAACTATCCAAATACGAATTTTTTTAAAAGGAAATTTCGTTTTTAGAATTTGTTATAAATACCGACGGAATTAAGATAAATCCGAATAAAATTATCGTTATATAATAATGGCCGTATTTTAAATTAATTCGAAACATTTAAATATTTATGAAATTTATTAACCTTTATAAGAAATTTATACCAAATTATTTTAAAATTACCGTATCGATTATAGCGCTTTTTTAAAAAAAGGCGCAATAATGAACCTTTTAATAATTAAACGAAGCGAAAGCGGCTTTTATAAAGCTATAAAACGCCTTTTAATCGGCGATTATATTCCGATATTAGGACCATATTAAAGAAATAAAATAAAAACGAATACATTTTTAAAAGCGATCTTTAGAATTTTATTCCAATTGCATAATAATAAATAAAAATCCGTCGCTTTTTAGTTACGGAAATTTATAAATACCGAAACGTAATAAGAAATGAATTAATAGGAATTTTTAATTATTATCGAAAATTTAAAATATTGGCGTTACTTTTTATAAAAAAACCGAATAAGAATTTTTTGTATTTATAAATTATAAAACTTTATAAAGACTTATCGACGTTTTAATAAAGAACTTTCGAAATAAATTGGCCCGTTAAATATATAAATTATTCCAATTCGATTTTAATTTATAATATAAGCCGAAAATTATAAATCCAATTAATAAACCTAATCGACGACCGGATTACATATTTAAACCGATTCATTTTGGCGACGTATTATTTACTTTAACGAAAAAACTCCATTTTACGAAAAAGTTATTAATCGAAATAAAGCAAATATTAACGAATTAAAACCATAACTATTCCAATTATTCCAAAATTAAATAAATATTTCGAATAATATAAAATTCGTTAGCCGCAAAATCTCCGGCCGAATATTAAATAATCGCCGCTTAAATAATAACTATAAAAATAAAAATCGAAAGAAATCCTTATTTAATGCTATAATAAAAATGGATTCTAAATAATTAACGAATGCCTAAAAAGTCCCATTACGTAGCCGTTTTAATGCGTACCGTAAAAAAAATATAAAGGGCCAATAAAAATAAAATTCCTAAACGTCCGAATTTCGAAGGGTCGAAATTCGAAAGCGATTACGTAAACGCCGAAATATTACCGCAAAACGTTTTTTTTATTAACGAAAGTCTTAACGAAAAAAAAAACGCTTAAGCATTAAAGGCGTTTTAACGATTTTACGAATAAATCAAAAAGTTATAAAAAAAAAATTAAATTTATAAACTTTAATAAAAATTATTCGCCAATAATCCATTATTCGAAACAGCTATTATATAAATAAGTACGACGTTTTTTTTTTAATAAATTAATAATTCCGACATAATTTGCTTTATAATAATAATTAATATATTAATATTATAACGATTTAAAAGCGAATTATATAAAAGACTAACGAATTATAAAGCTCTTAAAACGGAAGTTTTATTAAAAGAATATATGATACGTAAAAAAGGTAAGAACCAACCAGTTAAGGTTAATCCAGGTTATCTAATTATATATACCCTAAATGTATATATGTATATAACGTATACCACTTGGTTAAACCATTGCTAGGCCCCTTTAGGCATCCGTATTAAAGTGCCGGGAACGAAATAACCTTTATCGACCTCGATAGTTTTATTGCCAGATTGGGCTTAGGGCCGGAGCGCGCATTTCCAGGTGTGGTATGGTAAAATGGGCTTAAATAGGCTTATCGCTAATTGGGCTTATCGCTAGAATCAGTTCGCCTCTTTTAGAATTTTTGGTATCTCATACGGGAATCGAACCCGCCGCTTTGCTGTGGCAAACGTGCAGCACTTCTTTCTAATGAAA
This sequence comes from Diatrype stigma, assembly GCA_022225965.2. NCBI lineage: Eukaryota > Fungi > Ascomycota > Sordariomycetes > Xylariales > Diatrypaceae > Diatrype > Diatrype stigma. Next base: position 521,162 of record JAKJXP020000002.1, read on the forward strand.
GAACGAGATGTGTGGATCCTAGTAGCTGGGGCCCTTTTCTTATAATGGCACTATACCGCTGCGTTACCAGATCGGAAATGCTACCATTTAATACGTAAAAAAGGTGGGGACCAACCAGTTAAGGTTAATCCAGGTTATCTAACTATATATACCCTGTATATATATATATATATGACGTATACCACTTAGTTGAACCATTACTAGGCCCTCTTAAGCACCCGTATTAATATAATAACCGACGTTTAAACGTATATCGAATCGTATTCGACGTATTAAAAAGCTATAAAACCCAGGCATAAATCGTATAAAACGTTATAATTTTTGCCGTTATCGAATTAGCCGGTTTAAAAAATTAACATAAACTTTATTACGAACTTTTTAATAAGCTTAAAAAATAACGGAATTAGCTATAACGCCATTTTAATTATCGTAAATCGATTTACGAAAATGGCATTATTTATATTTACGTTAAAAAGGCTTACGGCCGCCGAATTAACGGAAATCCTATATTAAAAATTAAAATGCCGATTCGAATTATTCGAAAGCATTATTAACGATAAAAATAAGTTATTAATTAATAAATTTTAAAAAAAGCTTTATAATACGTAAAAAATTAAGCGCTAATTATTAACGGCGTATTATTTATAAACGGACGGTTAAATAAAACGCATAAACCAAAACTTAAAAAAGTATTTCCGAAAATATTACGACGCAAAATAAAGCAATTAGGCCAAAAATTTTTATAAAGCCGAATTTAGCTATAATAATTATCGCAATATATTTACGAAATATTTACCGTTTAAAGCATTATATAATTATTACTTTCGCATAATGAAAAAAGTATTTAAGCGGTTATAGCTTTAAGTATAAGAAATAAAAAAACGTTTAAGCAAAACGGAAAGAATCCGATAATAAATGCGCGCTTATTAATAAAAGCAACGGCAATTTAAAAAAACATTATAACAAGTGTTATATATTTATAAAATTAAAAAAGAGCTAAATAATAACCTTATTTAAGAAAAACTTTAAATTTAAAGAAAGAATTAAATTAATACCGATGTATATTTAAATATAAGTCGCCGAATAAATAAAAATATAAACTTATCGAATTAAATTATCCGCAAAATATTAACGCATTTACGATATATTTTTTATTTCTTTTTTAAAGCCGTAATACGATTATTAAAAGAATTCCGAATAATCGGCATTACCAAATTTAAAAAAAAGCAAAAGGAATAAATAATAAAGAATATTATTCGCTATTATAACGACCAAAAACCGAAAAGATTCCTTATTAAATAAAAAAAAAACCTTATTAACGCTTAATAAATATTAACGCATTACGAAAAACAAATACGCAAAATATATAAAAAATAAAACGATAAATAAAAATAAATAATTTATTTAAACTATTAAGCATTTTAATTAGCTTATTCGTTATAAATTAATTAATAATCGCTTAAATATTTTAATAAAAAACTATTATATAAGCCTTAAATATTTTAACGGCTTAAATTTGTCGTAAATCGGGCGAAACTCGTTTAAATATTTATAAAATGTTACGTAATACAGTAGTTCCTAGGATTACTTAATACTACGTACTCTTACTTAATACTGCTAAGGATTATATAGAAATTCTTGGAGTTCCTAGTATTTTATAGCAATTTATGTTTTTATTACTTCATAACTTTATTCTTATATTGGTAATAAATAATACTAAGCATTATATAGCGGTATTATGCCCTTATATATAGTCGACGTTATCGACGCCGCCGGCATTTCTAATTAAAAGCAGGGAATCCGGAATGTTTATAATATATGGTAGCATTTTTGGTTAAAATTTAATACCAATTGTTTATAATTTATTAAATCTTAAGGACGACGTATAACCGTTAAAAACGTAAATTCTTTTAAACCTTACGATAAGCAAAAAAGATTAAAAGGCCCGAATTATTTCGAAATAAGCTAATTAAATACCGGCTTAAATAAATAAAATCCTAATTACCTTAAAGGAATTACTTAAATTAAATAACGAATTTACGAACGAAAACGTAATATTGCTTACGGCTTTTTATAAAGCTTTTTCGGTAACTTGTTATAACGCGTTTTATAAATAAAAAAAGGCGTTTTTTGTTTTATACGAAAATTGGTTTTAATTATTAATAATATAGGAATTCGAATTTATTAATTTATGGCGTACGATTATAAATTTAATAAACGCTTGGAACTTTTCGAAACTTTAATTTATTCCTTTAATGCGAATTAAGGAAATTATATAATAAGTAAGAACGGTATACGACAAAAGGCTAGATATAATTATATAGCCGATATCGAAACCGGCGATTTCTATAATTTCGTAAAAAAATATTAAAAAAGAAATCCGAAGGCTTTAAAATTCCTTAATAATGTTACGTTAACAAAAAAAATCGCTAGATTTTTTAACGAATAACATTATTAAGGCGGAGCTTTTGTTAATTAAAAAGTTTAAACGTTCGAAAGGATCTTTTCCTTTTTTAAAACGCATAGCTAATACGAAAGAATTAACGGCTTTTTTAATAGGATTAATTCTTAAGAAAAAAGGGATTATTCTTTAAAAATCGTTAGTTATTTTAAAATTCCTTTTATACGATACGTTCGTTATTATTACGAAAAAGAATAATTCGTTAATATTTAAAAACCCTTCGATAGGAAATTTAATTATTTAAAAAGGCCAAATAAATTTAAGGGATCCATTTTAACCGGATAATCCGAAACTAAGGATTCTTATGCATATAAATTAATACGGAACCTTCCGACGAATGTCGTTCGTTTAGGACCTAAAACAGCCGGCATCGAAAACGGTACGGAAAAGTTTTAAGGGGTTAATAATTATGCCTAACTTTATTATATTCGGGCGAAAGCAATTTAGTTATATTTTTATTATGCCGATAAGTTAATTTTATTTTAATAACGAAAAAAAGTCTAAGATAAAGCATTATTTTAAGAAATGGTCTAAATAATTTAGGATACCCATGGAAACCATAGGAAAGAATATCTTTACCGGAAGGAATCGTCGCCTAAAGGAATAATTTTATATAAGGCCATTTGGATTATATACGCCGGATAATGCATTATAACGATATAGGAAATACTTTTACGGAAAGCCATTTAATGCTTAGGCATAAACGGGATTCTTTAATAATTATTATGCTGCTAATAATATTAAGCGGAATTCCTAAATACGTATACGAAACGGAACGTTATTGCGGGGATATTTATTATAACGAAACGAAATATTTTTTAATAATCAATTACCGGTATATATTTAATAACTTGTATTACGTTTGGAAAATTTTAAAAACGATTAATTGTTTTTTCGATTTTAGCAGTTATGGGACGCATTAAAATAGGCCATTTAAATTTTAGGACGACCGGAATACCGAAGTCGCCTTATAAATACGGACGCTTTCGACGGTTCCGAATGGGCCATCCGATTATTAAAAGCCTTAGTTAAACGTATAAACAGCAATACGGAAACCTGGAAATTTCGCGTTAAAAATTTTGGATTTTTTAATTCTTAAAATTATCGAAAGCGCTTGGAATTTATTTTGATTATTGGTTTTAACGAATCGGTAATATGGTTCAGTTATATTTCGTAATTAAAAAAATTCGAGGCTTAAGCATTTAAAAGTTTCGAAATTACTAAAAAAATCCTATTTAACTTTTATTTTTGTTTTAAAAATAAAGCTATAAGTTAATAAATAATCGAATTTATTTATAAAAAGCGCTAAATAATTCGCAATAAATAATTATTAAATATATTACGGAATTACCTTAAGGCCCGTTTTAATATAAGGCAATTAATAATAATCCGGACGTTTCGAATATATAAATACGACTAAAATTAAATTAAAAAATTCGAATTAAAGGCTTAAATAACGCAAATCGAAGCATTAACCGAAATAACGGATTATATTAATTAGGAATTAAAAAATAAAATTCGTACCTTATTATTTTTAAAGTTATATATAACGTTATTTATATTAAATTATTCCAATAAGTAATATACGATTAAAAGGATTATTTAAGCCATAAACGCTTATATATTTAATTAAATTAATATAAAATTTTTCCGTAAACTTTTTTTTAAAATTACCGCATTACGCAATATTAATAAGATCCATTTCGATAATATTGCGTTTTTTTTCGACGAACGCCCGACTTATCGCCAATAAAAACGACGATCGGATTTCTTAATAACCGAAAAATCCGAAAAACAAATTAAATCGGCATTACGTATTAATAGCTGGTTTTAAATTAATAAGGTTTTTAAAATAAAAAATAAAAGTACGAATAAAATTTAAAAACGTATTAATATCGTAAATACGTCCGAGGCTAATAGCGGTATTAACGATAATAATAATAGCGACCCTTAATTAAAATACGGCCTAAAAAAAATCGCATAATAAGGTTTAATAAATAATAAACGATAATTTATTTTATTACGAAAACTATTATTTTAAGTTTATAACCGATAATAACTTAAAAATTTATATTTAGTTTTAAGAAATTATCGAAAGGCGCTTTTATTATTTTAACTTGGCCGAAAAAGTTCGCCGCATTTTAATGGCTTTTTCGGAATTCGTTTTAAAACCTAATAAGTCCGGGCATGGCTTAAAGGATTTTACGAACTATTTATATATAAAAATGCATTTATGCGACAAAATTGGTTAAATATTATCCGATACGGCTTATATCGATATCGGCGCGAATATTTAGCTTATTAAAAAAAATATCCTGCATAAATGCAAAAACGTAATTATCGACGAAACGCAAATACGAGGAATAATCGGAATAAAAAAATAAGAAATTCGCAATTTAACTAAGGCAACGGATATATTTATAATAATAAAATAATACTTAAGCCGTTATATAAAGATGCATTTTTAATTTAAAGCTTAAATATTTCCGAAACTTTTTGTTGGATTATTATTAAGAAATAGCTTTTTATATTAATACGAAGTTAATATATTTATTTAAAATCGCCATTTACGTATTAATCGATATAATAACGTTAAAATAAACGTTACGTTTTATTTAAAGGCAAATAAGTAAAAAATTAAAACATATATTAAAAAACAATTTATTTTGCATTTAAGAAATAGCATTATATGCTTAATTCGTATGAAAAAAAAACGCTTAATTACGATAAAGCATTAATTATTACTTTAATTCCGATACGTTAAAAATGGTACCTTATATTATTAATAAAAAACGATAAATTAAAGTCGTTAATATTAAGCAAAGCATTATAAATATATTAAAGGGCCAAAAATTGGATTATTATACGTTATTAACCGAAATAATATAATATTTCCAATATTATAATAACATTAATTTAAAAATACCAACCGAAATATGCTAGCTATTAAAAAGTCGTAAAAAGGCCCGTCGAATTATTAATATACGTATAAATCCAGTAATTTATATTAAGTTTAATCCGATATTTTGAATTAGGGCGAATAATAAATCCAAATTTTTAAGGCTTATAAGCAGTAATGCCAGGTTTTTTAAAAAAATATTAGCCGTTATAATTAAAAAACAAAATAAATACTTGGTAATAATAAAAGCTAATAAGCATATTCCAAAACCGGAGAAAAAGCCAGCTAATATGGCTAAATAAATAGCCGAATATTATAAATTAAAGCCTAAAAGCATAAAAAAGCCAACCAGGAATATTAAAAAGCCATTTAAAGGTAATAAATAAATGGCCGAAAGCATTAAAAGGCTATTTAAAAGCGATAAATAAATGCCCGAAAGCATTAAAAAGCCGTTTAAAAGCGTCAAAAAGCCATTTAAAAGTATTTATAAATATGCCAAAAACAAAAGGAAACGAAATAATATAAAAAGTTAATTCTTAAGCCTAAAAAGCAAAGTAGCAAATACGGAAAAATAATTTAATATATATAAGAATTATAAAAAGCCAAAAGGGATATTCCGGCAAACATAACGAATAGCTTTACGTAAAACAAAAAAAATAAATACGAATATTATATTTTTAATAACTAAAAAAAACGAAAAAAAATTCCTAAATGGATTAATCGAAAATCGAAATCCTAAATTTAAAACAAAACGTTTTAATAACTTAAAAAAAACGGAAACGTTTAAAAAAATATACATTTATGTTAAGAATGGAATATTTTTAGTTCGTATTTAGGATTTATTATTACGATATACGGAAATATAAAAAAATAAGGATATTATTAATTTCCTAAAAAAAAGCAAATAATTATTAAATTAATATTTAAATAATATAAATATAAAATCGCAATTAAACCTTATTTATAAGGCGTTATTAAATAAAAAAGTATTAACGAGATTTTTTAATTATTATATAATACGGGTTGCATAAATTATTAATTATAAGTTATTTTTTTCGCAATAGCCTATTTCGTAATTTAAATTATTAAAAATGGCATACGTAAAAAACGAATGGTTATAAATTTACAATTATAAAATAAGGTAATATTAAAAGACGTATATTTATTATTTAAATAATACGAAATAACGGCGAAATTATGCGGAAAGAAATTTATTATTATAATAAATGCTAAAAAGTTTTTTTATTAGTTTTTAATATAAAAAAGATTTCGAAATATTTTTATTATCGTTAATTATAAACAATTAAAACGTTTAAATGTATTATTTATGGGTTTTAAGAATTTATTTCCGTTTATATAACGACAGATTAACCGAATCCTAAAGCTTTATATATATTATTTAATAATTTATATTAACGATAACATAATATTATTTAATAATTAAAAAAAGCATTTGGAATATTTAAATTAGGTATTTATAGCATTCGAAAATATTAAATTATTATTTTTTTTTAAAAAATTCTTTATAGGATATTTGTCGATATAATTGCTAAGCTTTCGAATAAACGGCTTTAAATTATAAATAACGAAGAAAAAACTAAAAGCCATTCGTCGCATTAAGCCTTTTACGAATCTTAATAATTTAAAATATTAAATTGGATTTATAAATTAATTAAAGCATTTAATAAAAAATTATACCCATAATAATAAGTCTTTTAAATAATTTAAGACTTCAATTATTAAAATAAGGCCGGAATTAAAGCAAAATCTTTAATAAGCAGCAACATAAGGCTTATATTCGTAATATTAATTTTTAATTAAAAAGCAAGAAATTGGAATTTTTTTAACGCATTAAGGATGCATTATTTAAGGAAATTATCTTAATTCATTTCGATCCGATTATATAGGCGTTTATTTAATTAAATGCGTCCAAAAATGACTTCGGAATAATGTTGTTTCATATAATTTCGGAATATTCCTAAAACGGAAAAAGCTAAATATTTAAAATAATTATGCGTTTTATATTATATTTAAGCAAATGTATTAATTAAGCAAAAAAGATATATTAACTTATAAAATTAAAAATAATATATTTAATATAAGCAATTAAAAAATTACGGATATATATTAGGTTTACGAAAAAGCTTTCGATAATGGTATTTATTAATTATAATGTTATTAAAGGCATTATCGAAAAAAAAATTGGAAATCCAAAATGCTACGAAAGCTAATTATCGATTATAAGTAGCCTTAATATTTTTAAGGAAATATCCGTTATTAATAATATATATATTTGGAAATTTTAATATAATGCTAAATACATTATTACGATTACCGGTTTATGATAATAATGCTTTCTTAAAAAAGAATATTTTAAATACGATATTTTTAATTAAAGATTTGCGAATAAAAGAAACCTTTAAAAATAAAAACCAAGCGAACATAATAGGCCTTATTAAGGATTTTAAAAAAAAATGCGTAAAAAATATAAGATTCATAATTAAAAGCAATAGCGTAAAGTCGTAAAAATCCTAAAAAAGCTACGTAATAATAATTAACCAATAAAAAACGCGATATTTCGTTTTAGCGAAAATGGATTATTATATTCCAAAAGCCCGCTATTAAATAAGCGCTTATATATATTCCATATATATAAATAGGAAATATTAAAAAAATGTTACGATAAACGTTTTTATTAAGGCATTATAATAATATAAAAAAAACTTATATTATCGTATTGCATTTTATAAGCGTAAAAAAATGTAAAAAAATATGTAAAGTATTATTTAATATGCGATAATATTCGAATACCGCGTTATTAGCCGCATAAAAAGTTATAACCAATTTAAGTATTTTTAATTCCGTTTTATACGGTTACGTTAAATATCGTTACGGCTATGTTATTAATAAAATTTATCCATATAAAATAATCGATTTCCGGATTCGATTCGTTCGATGTATTTATAACAATTACGAATAAAGCATTTAAAGTAACCCTAATCGTTTTAAGGCATTTATAATATTCCGATAAAAATTAGGGATTTATAATTAATTAATAATAATTAATAAATAATTAAGGAATTCCAAAAGTAATTATTACGGATAAAGATACGAAATTCATATAAAGAATATAATATAAAATATAATTAATAATGGAAACATATTAATAATATATAATAGCTTATTATTTATAAGTAAATAATTTATTTAAGCGCAAGAATTAAACGGTAAAAACGGCATTTTAATATTAAAACTGGATATATTCTAAGAAATTATAAGTAAAAGCTATATTATAATTTATAACGGTACTTAATAATAAAAAATTAATAAGAATTAAATATTTATTTAACGAATATTTTATAAGTATTCGAATATATTTAAAAAAAATCATTATTATAACGGCCCATTAATTAGCTAATAGCTGCGATGTTTTAAAAAGCGGCATAAATTATGAAATCGCTAATAATTTATGTTATAACTTAAAGATATAACGCTAAGCATAAGCCGGTAATATTCAAAAAGGGATTATAAATTAAAATACGTTTATATAAAGGGTATTTATTATTACATATTTTTAATAAAAAAATAACCCTTTAATTCGTAAGCTTTTTTAAAGTAATGCGTAAAGTAAATAATTTAATTTACAAATTGGATTTTAATAAAGCCTAAAATATATATCCGGTAATATTAATAGCTTATTTAAAACCGGCAGTTACGCCGGAAAATAATCCGTATTAACGAATTTCGATACTGTTATACGAAAAATTGGCTATAAAAATTAAAAAAAATAAGGAAATCTTTAAGGAATCCTATGAATATTTCGAAATAAAAAGGCTATTAAATAAACGAATAATTCGGGAAAAAATTAAATACCTAATACGATAAATACGTTTTAACGCCATATACGACAAATGGCACTTACGGTAAAATTTAATCGATATAACTAAAAAATAAATGCAAAAATGCGATAAAAAATGAATTATATTCCAAAATTTAACGTATCCATAAATTAAGAACTTTACGAATTCCCGATATTAATACGAAAACCGTTATTTATTATTACTATACCAAAAAGAAAAAAGCATAGCCGAAAGCGGTTAAGGCTTTTTATTTAACCCCTTAAATTAGTCGCGAAAAGTTCGGATAAAGCCCGAAAAAAAGGTTTAAATAAACAGGAACTTATAACAAAACAAAAACGGTCGTTTTAATTAACGAATCGTTAATAATTAAGATAAGCAAAAGCTTTTATAAACAAAAGTAAACGGAAATAATGCCGAAAAAATAATTATATCGTTTTTTTTAAATTATTTAAACTTTTAATTTATTATTTATATATTATTTATATTTATACGAATTAATTAATAAATTTAATAATACAAAAATTTCCCTTAAAGCAAATAATATAAATAACAAAAATAACTTTATTAATACAAAAAAGCGCATAAAGGAATTTTAATAATTTGTAATACATTTTAATAATTTTTTTTTGCAATATTAATTTAATAACTTAATTAATTACCTTTTATTTTATTTCGATTTCTTAGCATTTATTAACATTCCTTTTTAATATAATATAACCTACTTATTATATAAAAATAATTAATAATATTAATAATTATTATTAAAAAATTATTAACTTATTTATTAATTATTTAAAATAATAGGAATTATTTATTTATATATTTGCTTTAATATAATATATAATATATTTAATACTTAATTTCCGGCAATATTTATTAATTTCCTTATTATATAAAATTCTTTAATTATTATTTATTAATTACGAGCATTTTAAATAAACATAATAGCATATATTTCGCCGCCGTTTAAAGTAATTAGCCGCTTTTTAACGGCTTTTCGAAACATCGAAATTACGGTAATAATAAAGATTTCCGAATATTTATAAAAGAAGCTGTTTAAAACATATTCCGAAAACATTTTAACGATCGAAAATTATATTTAAAAGCAGCTAATAAAATAAATAAAAGCGGGTTTTAGCCGTAATAATATTCGGAATAATATTTATCGTTATTTAAATAATTATTTGTATTATTTAAATAGCAATTACGGACGAAACCTATGGGTAATTTTTGGCTTTTAAGCGCCTTTTAATGCGCCTTTTTAGCGAAATTAACGATAACGTCCGTTTTAATCGGCTTAATAATAAGTTCCGATTATTATTAAAAATAAAAATAACTTACGAATACCGTAATTATTAAAAACAAAAGTTCTTACGAATGCCTTATATAAAAAGTTATTCCTTAATAGCTTATAAAAAAAAATGGATTAAAGTAAACTATCGGAAAAAGTTCTTCCAAATGGCTTATAAAAAAAACTATTTTCGAACGGCTTATATGGCCAGTTGCCTTTTAACGGCTTTTACGGACGCTTATTATTTAACGATTTAACGATATCGCTAAATATATCCGCCGATAATATTTAATGCCGATTAAACTTTAATTTCCCGTACGAATTTAATTTAATCGGTACCGTAATATTGCTTATTAATAATTTATTTTTATTAGCTTACCGTTTGAAAATTTTTTCGGATATTATTTAAATGCCTTTAATAGTTGCTACCGATATTCGTTAACCCGATAGCATCCAAATATAGCAAATTATTACTATAAGAATTATCATTATTTAACGACTAAATGCCGCTTTAATTATATTTACGGAAATAATGCTCCGGTTTATTAATAAAAAAATGCCGGATACGATTTTCGCCGTAAATAAAAACGAAGCATTATAAGCAATAATATAAAGCAATATTAATTAACGGCGAATACGAATCGTTAATTATATTACCGAATATATACGAATTATACGCAAAAGTAATGCGAAAATTATAGCTTTTAACGACGTTGCTTTTTATTAAACGCATATCTTATAGCTTCGAAAAAAAACATCCGAAAAGGTTATTCCTATAAGCCGGTTTTTTTTAATGCTTCGTTCGTAAACCGGTTTTTACGTATCTTTAATTTTAAAACCGAATTTCGCAATTCCGAATTAAACTTTAGCAATTACGACGAATATATACGAGCCATAAATTACCGAAACCTTTGCCGAATATTTCGCAAAAATTAATTTAAGCTATTAATATTATATATTACCGGACAAACCGAATAAATAAATAAACGAAATATAAAATATTCGGAATTATTAATAATTTTTAAAATAAAAAATCGAATAAATAATACGACATAAATAATATTAAAGCCTTTATACGTAATAAATAAAGCGAAATATTTTAATATAAAAATTAAGTTTATATGCGATTAAATTTTTAATTTTAATTATGCGATTAAGTTATTAAGTAATCGAATATTACCTTTTAATTTATAGGAATTAAAAGTATTACGTATTTTTTATGTATATTAAATATTATTTATTACGAAAACGTAAATAGCATTTCGTAAAAGGGCATATATTACGTAATATAATAATTCTTAGGATTATTTAATATTACGTATTCTTATTTAATATTATTAAGAATTATATAAAAATTCTTGGAATTCTTAGTATTTCATAATAATTTATGTTTTTATTATTTTATAACATTATTTTTATATTGGTAATAAATAATATTAAGTATTATATAGCGGTGCTGTGCCTTTATATATAGTCGACGTTATCGACGCCGCCGGCATTCCTAGCTAAAAATAGGGAGTCCGGAACGTTTATAATACAAAACAAAAAAATATAAACGAAAAGAAATCTTAAGCGTTTTAACGGCTTAAATTCGTCGTAAATCGATTAAAAACCGTTTAAATATTTACAAAATAACCGCAAAATAAAAACCTTTTATTTTATTAAGCTTTTCGGTAATGACGCATAAATATAAAAGAAAACATAAAAATAAAAAAAAACGAAAACGAAAATAAAACGTTCCTTATAAAAAAAAAGGCCTAAACGACATTCGAATAATAAATAAACGTTAATTAAAAGTTAATCGCAATAAAAGTTAAATCCATTATTTCTAAATTTAAAATTCGGCGTTTTATTAATAAGCCATATAAAAAAAATAAGGTTAATATTTATTCGGAATCGACCTTTATGTTTTCGATTTCCGTTAACGTATCGTCGAAATCAATTTATGCGTTATCGTCGTTCGAAAAAAACGATTAAAAAAGCAATTAAGGCTGTACGTAAATAAAATCGACCTTCGATTTATCGTTATTTTAAAAAAACGACTAAAGGCTAACGAAAAACGCAAAATCGGCCATAAACGAAAAATAAACAATTAACGAAAAAGCGCCGAAAAACGAAAACGCGAAAATAATCGAACGAATAGCCGACAATTAATAAACCGAAAACGATATAAAACGATTAAAAAGCATAACCGGAAAAATCGGTTACGTTTTAACGGAAATATTAACGCCGCTTTTACAACGACGAAACGAAATTAACGAATCGTTTTAGTAATTAAACGTCGCCAAAACGAAATAATTGCGGTTATTTCGAATTATAAAGTCGCAAAAAGTTATTTCGCTTATAATTATAATAATAACAGCCAAATTGCTTTTATTAAAACGATACATTATCGTACGTTTCTTTTTAATTTAAATCAACGATTTTATATTAATCGAAAAATAATAACGTTACGTATCGTTTTTAATCCGTTATAAAACCGCTTATAATTTAATATAAACCATTTAACGGCAATTATAAAACGATTAAATTACGTTTAATTAATAACGGGCAACGGCGAAATTTATAAATACTTTCGTATTAATATTTAATTAATATTCGAATTATAATATTATTAATTAACGCATAAATTAAGTTTCGATAGTAATAATCGTTAATTGCTTTTCCTTAAAAGCGCCAAAAATGATGCGTTTTATTTTAAATACGCAGCCTAAAAAATAAAACATATAGCCTTTAATAAAACCATGTAACAATTCATTTTGCGAATCGCTTTTTAACCGGCCTTCGAACGAAAATCGGCCGTCGAAATAATTAAAAAAATATTCGATTCGACGTCGGTATTTTCGGTAAAATTAATAATAATTTGGGCCGTTTTTTATAAAACGGTCGGTATTTAAATATAAATTAATAAATATCCGAATAAACGAAAAATTAATACTTATAATTAAATATTTTTTATAATTTTATTTATAAAAAACGTAAATCGATTTATTATTAATAATAAATAACGCAATATAATAAATACGAACGTTTAAATAAAAAAAGCCGACGCAGTATCGATAAAATTCGCCGAATTCGCGGCAACCGTAATTCGCGTCGTTATTATCGATATATACGCAATTGCTTTTTTAATCGAAATTCTTATCGAACGGTTATAAGGCCAAAATCTTTTCGTAAAACGACATTTTTAGCGGCAAAGAAAAGCAATAAAAAAGCAATAAAACGGCAATAAACGAATAATAAAAAAACGAAAAAAAAATAAAAACGAAAAATAAAAACGCAATAATAAACAAAACAAAAAACCAAACGTTAAAAAGGCGACGACGATATTATGATTATTATAATATTACGGCTTAATAAAAAGGAAAAAAAACGCATAAATAAAAAGAAATTATAAATTTATCGAAAACAAATTACCGAATAACCGGCAATTAAATATTTATCGAAATACGGATATTCGATAATTTTAAGGATAATTTATTAATAAATTAATATATACGCGTTATTAAAGCGGCATTTAAACGCCGTTAAATCTTAAAAATTATCGATTTACGAGCCTAAATTAAAGGCAAGCATTTAAAATAAATAAATAAGTTATTAAAAACTAACAGCCGAAAAAGAAAAAAGCAATATAAAGGAATAGCTTTTATTTAAAAGGCTTATTACGTAAGCGGTACGTAATCGGCGCCTAAGCGCCGTATTAAGAGCTAACGCCTATAAAAAGAATTCTATATACTTTTAAGAATTATAATTAAAAATAATCTTATATACCTTTTTCTTAAAATAGCTTTACTTATGCTTAGCTATTACGTTATTAGTTCTTAGCCATTTATATTCTTATATATATATAATTATATTTAGCTTTTATAGTTTTTTAAATACGTAAAATACGGCAATTCCGTTAATTATATATTAAACATGTATTATTAAATATATAGCCATAAAGGTTTTACGATAATTAGGTTACGGATTAATTTTTAGGAATTTTATTAAGTTATAAGGAGTTAGCGGAATTAGGTGGGATTCTGGCAACCATTCCAGGTTGCGCCGTTTTTAGTGTCCATAGTCTGACTGGGTGCTTGTAAACCGGATCCTCCCTCGTGGCGCTTGAGTAACGCTCCTTCGTCCACATACTTGGTACGTGTCCCCCCATTGCCCATTAATTGGTATAGGGAAAGGGATTGAGTCCCAAGGGATGACATTTGGCGCAATTTCGGTAGTCGGATGGTCTTTTCCCCGCCCAAGCCAATACAGTAACGTTCTGGTTGGATGCGTTAGCATTGGTTGTAATTCCCCGCATGGGCCGTGGAGGAGAAAAGTATGTGAGGATCTGGGCGACTCTGACAGGTCTATATAAGATCACCTGCATCCGCCCCTTTCTTCAAGTATGTCGGCACACACGGGTGACAGTACAACAATAACCATTGAATCAAAAACCTGAAGTAGAAGCATCACTTCATTTAGCTGCCTAACTACATCACCCCACAACATGGTCAAAACACTCGTCTTCGGAGCGACAGGCACCCAAGGCGGTGCCACCGCCCGCGCCCTCCTGCAATCCGGCCACGAAGTGCACGCACTGGTCCGCAACCCGGACGCGGACGCCGCGCAGGTTCTGCAGGCGCAGGGCGCGGTGCTGTTCAAGGGCCACACCGACGACGTCGCCAGCCTCGACGCGGCGGTGGCCGGCGGCGTCAGCGCCGTGTTCTGGGTGTCGATGATCTCGTTCGCGGACCTGGACGAGGAGGTGCGCGGCACGCGGAACATCATCGCCGCGGCGCGGCGGGCCGGGACCGTGCGCACCCTGGTCTACAGCACGGCGATGATGGCGGACGAGGTGCGCCGCCGCGAGCTGCCTCTGTGGGACCACAACCCTTTCATGAAGACGTACTGGGACAACAAGATCGCGGGCGAGGCGGCCGTGCGCGACGCCGGCGGCGAGGGCTTCCTTTCCGCGCTGCCGGGGAAGCACTACACGATCCTGCGGCCCGTCGACTTCATGACCAGCTTCGTCAACCCGGCCGCCGCGTTCCAGTACCCGGACATCATCGCGGAAGGCGTCTGGCACACGGCCGTCCCGCCCGATTTCCCCCTCACCTACATCGACCCGGAGGACGTGGGCCGGCTGGCCGCGGCCGCCATCGCTGACCCGGAGCGCTTCGGCGGCCGCGAGCTCGACGTCGCCGCCGATCGCGTCCCGGCCCGCGACGCCATCGCCCTGCTTGGCGCCGCGGCGGGAAAGAACATGCGCCTCGAGACGTACGGACGCGAGGAGGCCCTGCGGCGGAGCGCAGAGAACCCCGTGCTGCTGGGTCAGCTGCTGCGCGTCCAGAAGGCCGAGGTCGATCCGGAGTCCAACACGCGTCCGCTGGATGACTATGGCCTGGGTTTCAGGGGCCTGAAGGAGTTTCTGGAGCGGAACAAGGCGCGCATTATTGAGACGTTTAAGAGTGCTCCGTAGACGTAGGCCATTCGGTGTATTGTGTCCGTGGCTTGGTCGGTTATGAGATAGGGGCGTGATCAACCCCGCGTTACCATAATTGAAACCACTCTCTGGTCCCTCTTCCCCCACAGAACTTTTCCGATAGCCTGTGCAGCTGAACTCCGGATTGTGGCACCGTATGCTTCGATACACTGCATATGTTTGAATCTTTGCATAATGCCGTTTTCGGACCAGTGGGGCCGGCAGTGACTGGCCATTCAAAAATGATGCAACGGCCTCCACACACCGTGCCGAAAATCAAGGTGGCATCGAGAATCAGAAATAGTAGAATGTTACTTGCTACGTATGATTTCCCTACTCGTATATTTATCAAGTCTTTCTCATTTTCATCGTCAAAATTAGTGCACACTAGACTTCATGGCCTCGGCCTAGAATGCCATCTCTGATCGGTATTCACCGGTCTTTTGTCATCCGTGTTGCACCACCCTCTCGTCTCTAGTTCCTCGCATTGTTTGCACTCGCCGGGTATAACACTCTACCTTTCCATTGGGCATATTGGGAAACGAACTCCCATGGCACAGCCTTGACACGGCTACACGCTTCAACGCTCTCTCTATTACATACTTGGTGGCTACCTACGCATTGCAGGTTCACCGAACTGAGGAGCAAATGCTTCCTTATATATACGATTCTATTATATACATCATGTGAGATCCCCGGGGAATTCGAGAGACATGTTGTGGAAAGTCAGGCCCCAGATATCCATCACCGTTGACCCTATTCTTTCCCATTTTAGGATAAGTCAACCATACCCTACACCATCGCGACACCATCATGGCACCTGAAGTCATCTGTTGCGCGACTAATGCCCTAGTGGCACTACCCATACCTAAGCAACCGCCTTCTAGCACTCCACCTGCTTAGATTCCTTTGAATCTACATCATTAATTTCTTTCCTGCAGCTGCTTTCTGCTTTGCACCTGCAATAGGTTATGAGTCCCTTTATACGCTTTCGTTTATTTGTAACGATTCGAATCTTTCTTTATTGATCCAATTCATTAAAAAAAAAAAAAAAAAAAAAAAAAAAAAAAAAAAAAAAAAAAAAAAAAGCAATTACATTCTTTCAAAAAACAAAGTTATCGCATTAAATACGGATACGCTTATAACTTTTAAAAACGAAGCCATCGTTTCTTAAATCGATTATAATCGAAAAACAATACGAATAATCAAATATTCGATTATTTGACCTTATATACGGATTTTTTACGAAAATACGAATCGATATATTATATTTTCGTTAAATTTTAACGGGTTTCATAATTTAAAATTCGGACATTACATATGCCCAAATACGAATATTCGTATTAATTAAAATATTATTTAATATAGCAAATTTTGTAATAAAATTGCATTAATTATATGCGATTCATATTAAAGAAAATATTTTCGATTAAGCAGTATTAACTAAATACTTATTTTTAAGATCTTTATAATTTAATAATTTAATTAACCTATATTAAAATATATTTTATTCGTAAGTTTTTTTATAGCTTTAAAAGATAATAAGCTATTAGCGACAATTCTTATAAGCCGCTTTTATTATTTATAAATAAATAAAATCGCGTAATATAAAATTAATAAATTTAGCTTTTTTTTTAAGTAAGTACCGAAACTTATTCGATATTTTTTATTGCGTCGAAATAAATTATTATTGCGTAATAATTAATGCCGAAAAATAAATAAGAAAATTAATTAAAAAAAGTTAATATTGAAAATTAAAAGGACTGGCCTAAAAATATAAATCCTTTATCGTTTAATGTTTTGCTATAATAAAATATTGCCGCTTTTCGGTTTTTATCGGGCCGATTATTATTTTAATTACTTATTAATAAAAGCTTTGCCGTATTTTGGTTTCTTATTAAGTCGAATTTTATTTTAATTATTATTAATAAAAGCTTTATCGTTTTTTAATTGCTATTAAATTTTACGATAAATAATAATTTTATTATCATCTTTTCGAAAGTGCCTTTTTTTAAGGATAAGAAAAACTTCCGGAATTGGAAAAAATCCGTCTTAAATAATGCCGAATATTATAGCTTTAAATACTTTTATTATAAGAATATCTTTAAGCCGAAAAATAAAAATACTTTTCCGGCGGTTTTGTTTTAAAAAAACAACGCATTTATGCGCGTATTTTGTTAACGTTTTTTATACGGCAGATAATGCCGAAATTAAAAAATACAGGTTACGATCGAAAAAAAAATAAAGAATCCGTTTGAAATTTTCATATTTATTTATAAATCAATACTAGCGGCTTTGGAATTTAATAAATGCGTCTTAACCATTTAATGAATAAATATAACCTTAAAGGCTAGCATAATTCTAAAGAACTTTAACGTTTTATTCGTATAACGAACGAAAAAATTAAAACAATTCGGAATAAAGCAATCCGAAAACTTCCAGTTATTTCTTTTAATGTTAAAAATTAAAAACCGATATTCCGAATAATATCGCATAATCGAATAAAAGGTTTTTCATAACGAATTAAAATAAAAGGAATTTTAAAAGAAAGTTTATTAATTAGCGATTTCCGAATTTATTAATACTAAGCTTATGTTTTTAATTATAACAAATAAAGCTATAAAAACGGTAAATAATAATAACATTACTTTATAAAATTTCCAATTTATTCGTAAATATTAATTTAAAAAAAACCAAATTATATTTTACGTATAAGAAAATAAAATATTACCTTTACTGTTTAAATTATAATAGGCATTATTTGAATAATCCGAATAAGTATTAAATATTTTATTTCGAATGCCGGTAAAAATGAATAAAAAATCGAGCAATAGCCGGAATTGCCTTTTTTCCGAATATACCGTTAAAAGAAATATTAAATATAAAAACGAACTTAAATGCTACGGTATTATAATTTATTCGAAATATATTTATAAACGATTCTGAAATTAATAAATATATTTTTAACGATTTTAAGTGATTTATATTATATAAATCGCTCGATAAATCCGAATTAATAGCATCATTAAATAGCGACGATATTAAATACGTTAATATAAGCGTTATAAGTTATTAAATTTATATTAATACAAGGGGTATTATTAAAATAACTTATAATAATGCTTAATATTTTCCGACCGCGCTTTATAATTTAATAAATTCGAAAGTTTTCCGAAATAACGGCATTATCTTTAATAAATACGGAAATCGTTTAATTAATAAGAAAACCGGCAATAAATTTATTAATATATAATAAATATATAACGTTAAAGTTATTTCCGTTATTTCCGTTTTTAATTTTTTATTTATATAAATAATATTTTTATAACGGTTAATTTTTATTAAATACGTAGGAAATTTATATATGCCAGTTACGAATGCATATAAAAGGCATATATTACCCGAAAACCTATATTTCCGATATCGAAAGATATAACTTATAAAATATATTTACGAATAAAAGCATAGCGATAAATAAATAAAAAGCAAATTATTTTTATAATTTATTCCTTATAAGTTATATATTTCGATATATATAAAATAAAACCAATGGGTTTTATAGGATATAAATATTCCGTTATATTAATTAATAAATCTATCGGTTTTAAATGAATTAAATTTGCCCGTAAAAAAAAGAAATCCATCGCTTAATTTAAGAATAAATAATCGAAATTAAACGTTAAAACATATATAAAGTTTAAATGTTTTAATCCGATAAAGAATGGGAATAATCCGATAAAAAATTGGAATTTATTAGCATTAATAATAATATAAATAAATTCTTAAATCAAAAAAATATATAATAGCAAAAAATAATCCTCTATATATCGAAATAAAACGCATACGAAAAAGAATAAAATAAAGCTTATTATTATTCCTTTTCGTTCGATAATAAAGTAAGCCGGATTATTTCATTTTTTATGGCCGTATATCGAAAAATATATTATAAAATTAATAAATATGCTCTTATTTCGTTATAATAAAAGTAATAAATGCTTTAAAGCCAAATTAATTCGAAATTTAAATATTTTTATATAAAAGAAACTTAACGATTTGTTTATTTTTAAAACTTAAGAATTTTTCGGTTATGTATATAATAAAAGGATTATATAAAATTATAAAATAGCTTTACGAATTTTTAAGGTATATTTAATTGGATATATCGATATTAAAGCGAAAATTTATAAGGTTTACGTTTCGGATAAATATATTATTATTTATATTCGTAATATATGCTTTATTAAAAGAATATTAAATAAAAGGATTAATATTAATAAAAACATATAACACGTTATCGAATTCGTTAATCCGGAATTCGAAAACGAAATATCCTAATCGGAAACGATAATACAGTATAATTTAAACGTAACGGAAAACCCTATTGCGAAACGAAAATATATCGAAACGAAAATTATAACTTTTTAATAACGCATTAAAACCTTTTTAAAAAAAACATAACGAAAACGATTCCGAATATAAAACAAGCGGCAAGCAGCTTTATTTGCCGTTCGAATTTCTTATTTTAAAGCAATAATTGTTAAAAAAAAAATTAAAATAAAAAAAAATTATTAAAAACAAAATAATAATTATATTTAAAATAAAAAACATTAAGGTAATAACAATTATATTTCCAATTATATCGAATAATTTTTTTAAATCCAAAAATAAAAGAAATTCGATAATTCCGAAAACAAATATTTCGAAAAAGCAATCGAAAACCTTAAAAAAAAATACCTTTTCGATAATAAAGCATTAAATTCCGCCTTAAATTCGATTATGATAAATAATTCATAAAGAAAACCCATTATTCGAAAATTTGCCCGTAATAAGAATAAAAAAACAAATTATAAAATCCTTTTTAACGCGCGTTTTAAATTAATGCCGCCGAAAGTTTTTTTTTAACATTTTATTCGCTCTTTATACGAATAAAAAAATTCTTTTCATAAGATCCGTAATAAATCCATCCGGATATTAACGAAATACGCTTTATTTATATTAAAAATAAAAAAAAAATAATAATACCGAAATTTGTTAAAACGATAAAAAAACGAAAAAAAAAAACCTTATTTTTTAAAAGCAATAATAACCGGCCTTTAAGATATAATATAATAGTTTAATAAAAAAGAATATATTTAATTTAATCCCTTTTTTCCTTAAAATTAAGGCTTTACCGTTAAAATAAATAACGAATTAACGGTTTAACGTTAATAACAAATAAATTTAAAACCGAATCCGATTAATAATTTACGGAAATTTCGAAGCAAAAAACGATTACGCAATATAAAATATATATTCGATTATTGCCAACGTTATATCCATTAGGATTTTCCTTATTTTCATAATTATTTTTAACTTGGAAAATTAATTTTACGATATAAAAATAGCCTTTTTTAATGTTACCTTTTTTAATGGTTACGATATATACATTCGTTAATCGGAAAAATATAATAACGAAACGAATAAAGTTTAAAATTTTAAGCAAGTATTATACGGCTTATAAAAGGCCTTTATTTAATAATATCGTATTTTTACGAAGGTCTTAAAAAAATCGGATTTAAGCCGATAATATAAAACTTATATTTATTTAAATACGAAATAATAAAAAAGCTTTTTTTGGTATATATTAACGATATTTTCGTTATAAGCAAAATAATTATCGAATATTATCGAATTCGAAATAAATTATAAGCGTTTTTTTAATTAAAAAACCTAAGGGAAATTACGAAATTCTTCGGATACGTCGTTAAACGTAATAAGCGCTTACGGAAGGTTTTTTTTATTTAGGAAAATTACATTCGGAAAATAATTAATAAATACAAAAAATAATTAAAAAAAATATTTAAAACCTTTTAACGGTCCGAATTAATAATTCCCGTTACTTAAATTTTTTTGTTTTATTTAAATAACGGCAATATATTAAAAAAATAAATTTATTTAATTATCTTTTAATAAATAATTGCCTAAATATTTCCTTTATAATAAATAAGCTATATAAATCGAATTCGAAACCGAAAAAGGTTTATCGAAATTTATTAAATCATTTTTAATATTATTTTAATATAATAATTAAGTTCGAAATAATTTTAAGAAATAATTATAAAGTTATGGATTTAATAATAAGGATTTTCGTTAATGCTATTTTTTACGATAATTTAATATTCCGTTTTTTTATCGGCGCCTATATAATTTTATTTACCGAAAAGCCGATATATTAAAAAACGAAAAAATAATCGATAATTATGTTTAATAATATTAAAACGAAATTTATTAATTTTATTTTTGCCGAAATAAATAACATTTAAATTAATTTCATATTAACCGAATTAAATTATTTTTAATAAAAGCTTTATATTATATTTACGGATTTAAAAAACGTAATAATAATAACGTTAAATTCGTTAAATATAACGAAAATGCAATACGTAAATGTTCGATATAAATAAATTATCGATAAAATTAAAAAGGGCTTTTTTTAATTGCTTTATATCGAAATGAACGATATAATTATAAACGGCCTTATAAAGGCTTTTTGTTATGGACGTTCCGGACTTTCTGCTTCTAGCTAGGAGTGCCGGCGGCGTCGATAACGTCGACTGTATATAGGGGCACAGCACCGCTATGCAGTGCTTAGTACTACTTATTACCAGTATAGGGGTAAAGTTATGAAGTAGTAAAAGCATGAATTCCTATGGAGTACTAGGGACTCCAAGGACTTTTATATAATCCTTGGCAGTATTAGGTAGGGGTACGTAGTACTGAGTAATCCTAGGGACTATTGTATTACGTAATACTTTTTAAACGGAAAAATATAAGCAATTCGTAAGGCAAATAAAATTAAACTTATATTAATAAAATTAAAGCAATTATATAAATAATCGTTAATCGGCCATAATTTTTATTTCGACGCGATATATTATAACGACATAAAATAATAAATTAAAAGTTTTTATATTTCGAAAAATATCGTATATTTAAATTAAATAATACCAATTAATTTCCAAATTTAATATAAAAAAAGTGCTAAAAACGGCTTCGTTTTTTAAAAGCGTTTAAAAGGCTATATTACGTAATTAATGCCTTAATAATATTATTCATATTTAAGTAACCGCTTTTTAATATTCCACTTGCTTAAATTCCTTTAAATCTATATTATTAGTTTTTTTTTATAGCTGCTTTCTGCTTTGCACCTGTAATATCATTTATGCCATTATATTTGGCATCTTGACTGTACTCCTTGCCATCGTGGCGATGATTCAGAATCATGTTCAGCGAACCCATCGAGGTATTACACACCATTATTAGCCCCCTATACAACCATGAATGAAATACTCTGACTGACAGTTGTAAAAGTACCGAATCATGAAGCTCAAAGTGTCTGATATCGACCTTGACACCTAGAGCTCGTGTACAATATGCCCCATCAATCCTTGTTACCTGGGCGTCATTTTAATGCAACAAATAAGGATATTCTAAAATTCAGCATGTTTTTTCTGCTCACATGAAGGTACCACACTTTGTTGGAAGAGGATTGGGGGGAGGGAAGGGGGGTCTTTACCTGATAAACACCGAATTCGGATTTCCACATATATAATGACAAGGCAGGATCACGTGGTGGGAAAAGTTGATGAATTAGAGTGTGCACGCTTTCCCCTTAGCTAGCTTCTTCCATAACAGTATCTATCAACTACAAGCGATGCAGACCCATTATACCGGTGACCAAATACTATGCACAATGGCAATTCTTGAAGAGCCTCGAAGACCTCCAGTCCCAACACAGCCTCCAAATTTCAACGCACACAACCCATGACGGTCCATATCTGCAGTCATTCCCAACTAATCGCTTTTTCTGCTGACGAATGCGTCATACATCGGAGGTGAAGAATGGAGTTTCCCATGAGCGACTGACTTCCGTTTACTTCAAGACTGGTTTGACCATATGCTCGCACAGTGCTTGGCGTAGCTATGAACTATACCGACGATCAAGCATGAGGTGAGTCGTTAGTAGGTACATCTATGATTTGAAGCCGAGCGTGACAAGACAATACGTACAGTGTGATGCATCAAGCTACACGTTAGAATAGCCACGCACACGATGCCCCTCCAGCGCATGGAAGTACCCCTCAATAAGGATGTAGTAAAGGACACATCCGACAAAGGCCATGATTGTGACGGCAGCAACTGTACCAGAAAGGATCATACGGATCACCGTCTTTGCAACAGCGAAATAAGCGTCGGCGTCATAGCTTGCTTGGGCTTCTGAAGACTCTTGGGCCGACACCAATAGTGCGAAGAGCAGGAAGACGAGTAGCACCGCAGGCGAGTGAGAAAAGGTAGGGGAGCCCATCTTGTTTATTTTGCAAGCTCGGTAATCCAGCAAAGAGCTTGTACTTGGATTAATATGGTAACGTGTGCAAAGGTGTTGTTCTCGATATGCGTTGATAGTAAGGTGCTGTACGGTTTGTTCGTGAATCTGTCGCAATTGTACAAGTATCAATTCGAATATTGGTCCTTAATCACAATTAATTGGCCAATCACTAATGAAATGATGCAGAAGTTGAAGGACTTACTCGAATCTATAGTGATGCCAATGTTGCGTGATACGACTGACTGGTAGGTTCTTGTCGAGTGGATGTGATTGTGCGATAATAAGACTACAACAAGTGGTTGACTATGAGAAACGTTGTTGGACTTCCGAATGGTTGTTAGAAAGGAAATCACACAGGATAAAGTGAGAGAGGATGAAGTGAAAGAAGTGCAATGGTTGCCAGAGCAAGGCGCGTCCAGGTTTAGCTGCCCAAGGCCTTGGGGCTAAGGCACCACCAGTGCTACCCCCATGACCACCTAGCAACCACATAGGTGAACCACCAAGGGATACCTATTGTAACCATATTCCTATTGTAACAGAAATTGCTATTGACTAACAGATTGGGTGATAAGTAACGAGTAATACTTACAGGCTAAAACGTAATACCACTTGTGATTATGTCAAGTCTTCTATATTTTACTGTTGAATTCTGGGAATGGACAACTGCCCTTCTAAGGTCAACTGTGAAGTATTCAAATGAAGTCTCATATATATTCATACGTTAGAATTGCGTAGCCGTCATCATTTCGTTTGATGGCTGTATCCGAACCCTCCCTTGTAATTAGTTCCATGCATTACCTAAGCTGCCTCCCCCTATTCCCCCTGTACCGGATGCATTCTGTGTCTGTCTAGTTCATTTTCCGAGGTGGGGGTCTCTCGAGCATGAAAGAGTAGAGTGAGCTAAGATTGAAAACATATCCTAGACCCGGTGAATAGAAATTGACGTTGTGGTATACCAGAGCGACTATTTTGCCTGTTGGACCCGAAGTTGCTACCTGGTAAGTAGAGCCTCACCATTGCTACCAGGGCAGTCCGCTATCCATGAAGATGAAAATGGACCAATGTAACAAGGTTTTAAGATTGGATACTTAAGTATATTTATATATGTTGGCATTTGCGTTATACTGAACCAGCTTGCTTCCTTCTAGGTTATCTAGCTTATGCAAATCCTCTGTACAGCCACCGAATTCCTCGTTGTTTGCGCATTGCAGCCTGTGGTAGCCTACGTAAGTTTGCTAGAGATCAAAGCGACCAATTCCCACCTAGAGTATTTCCCAAATGTTGACAATATAACTTCAACTTGCAAGAGGACAGTTCGGCGGTAGGAAATAAACTCCGGATCATTTACACCCTTGCTTATCAATCACAAGTAGCACACCCCACCCGCCCGTTTTCTATCTCGGTCGTCAAAATGACATCTACCTTTTAACTCTCGAACGTAGTTATGGGTATGAGCGCTACCTCGGACGCATTGGGACAGAGCTACGATGAGGAGCTCGAACGGTTGTTGGACTTGCAGACTCCGGCGCAAGAAATGCGACGAGAAATACCCGGTGTGTGACGTCTGTGCCGCACTCCACATCACCTGCCACTTCGAGCAGGATCGGCCGGAGTGGATGGACGGCGGCGCGAGACAGGAACGGATGCACGAGCAGCTCAAGCGCGAGGTCAAAGAAAGGGCCCAACGCCGCGGTGGGGGGCAGAGCGCTGCTGTCCGTATATCGGGCGACCGCGCTACATTTGCCGCCGAGATCTCCGACGCTCGCAGTGATGGAACGGAGCCGCATCCCCAGTCATCATCATCTCCTAGTACTTCTGCGGCGGGTAACCAGAGCTGGCCTCTACGCGGGACTGGCTGCACGCTTACGAATAACAACGGCCGCAGCGGCCACTCCTTCGGGCAACCCGACACGATCCTCCTCATGTTCTACCTCGACCACGTGTTCCCCTTCCTGTACCCGTTCTACCGGCCCTCGCCCGTCCTCGAAGGCGGCCGGGCCTGGGTCCTGGAGATGCTACTGGGCAGCCCAGTGGTGCGGCAGGCCGCGCTGTGCCAGAGCTCCTACTTCTTCTCGCTCGCGCAGGGGCGGGACAAGTGCAACTCGACGTGGGAGACGGTGCTCGCGCAGACCCGGGACGCGTTCGAGGTACTGCGACACGCGCTCCAGGTCATCGATGACCCGGGCCTCGTGGACCACCTGCACGGGGCCGTGCGCATCCTCACGAGTATCATGCAGGTCCAGCGGTTCGACGTCAGTGTCTTGAGCTTCCATAACAGCCAGACGCACCTCAACGCCGCCATCGCTCTGTTCTTGCAGCTACTCAACAGCGCGGGTGTCATGGACGCGCAGCCGGCCGCAGCGCCAGATGCTGTTACTTCGAGCTTCAATGCCGTAATGAGCCATCTAGCACTGCCACCGCCGCCACCATGCACTGTTCCTGGTGCTGCTCGGCCTGTCCGTCCTCCTCCGAGTGCGGAACAGGCCGCCTTTCGCTTCTCCTCTACCCTGCTGATACTGGATGACATCATTGCCAGCACGGTGCTCCAGGAGGAACCCAAGCTTTACCAACACCACCGCTGTCTCCTTCTTGGCATCGACGGCGATAGCAATAACACTGCCGACGCCCCTATCGACATCGAGGGGGTTATGGGGTGCCAAAACTGGGTTCTACTACAGCTTGGCGAGATTGCCGCGCTCGACGCATGGAAACAGCGATGCAAGAGAGCCGGGAACCTCGACGTCATGGAGCTGGTCCACCGTGCCGCGACCATCAAGAATGCTCTAGAGACGCATCTTACGCAGCTGGAGGCGGTACCAGCGCCAGCGAATATCCAGGGAAACTGCACCAGCCTGCTGGATTGCTTCGACATGGGAGATCACTCCAATACGACACATACACACACCAGCCAGAGCCAGACGCCCTTGGTCACCCGCGTCTGGGCCCACGCCGCGCTCCTCTATCTATTCGTCGTGGTGTCCGGATGGCAGCCCGCCAGCACCGACGTGCGGTACCACGTCGGCCAGATCATCGAGCTGCTGGCGCATCGCGCGTCGCCACCGGTGCTGCTGCGCACCATGGTGTGGCCGTTCTGCGTGGCAGGGTGCCTCGCGGAGCCGGCGCAGGAAGCCCAGCTGCGGGCGATGGTGGAGGCGCTGCAGCCGCCGAGGGTCTTTGGCACCGTGCGCAAGGCGCTGGAGATCATGGAGAACGTATGGCGCTGCAGGAACACGGAAGTTGGGGCGAGCCGCGACCTCGCTACGTGTTTTAGAAGTCCAGGTGGTGATCTGGTGTTGCTTGTATGATAGATAGGAGAACGACCGCGCAATGGTCGAACACGAATTGTTTAATATCACCGATTTGGTCAGGGTATATATAGTATTGAAATTAGTCAAGGTCTTCATTGTATGACCTCGCCGTGGTTTGAACTAGTTACGTGTACCCGATAGCTACCATCTGTAGCCTCAAGTCGAACGTGACTTCAGCTACTTGAATTCGACATAGCCCTTGTCCTTCACAAACGTGGCGTGCCATGGCACAGTCCCCTCATGGTTCGCCAACTGCGCGTAGAACTCGCCGTGCGCCGGTCCATCGAGCTCCATCCCCTTGGTCCTGCCGTCGGCGTGACGCTCATCGGCATAGAAGAACCTAAAAGAGCGGAAAGAACCGCGAAGGTTAGAAATCAAAGCGTAAAAGGCAAGGCATACACTATGCGGGGACTTTCGTATAGGTAAAAATAAACCAGTTGAATGATATACTACTCACCGGAAACCGCGGTCCGCGTACGTCGCGTCAGCGACGCCGACCCAGAAGGACGAGGCGGACTTGCCCATGCCGAGGTTCAGAAAGAGGGGCATGGGCAGGACGGAGACGTTCAGGATGTTGCCGGTGTAGATGAAGGACTTCTTGGTCTCCGCGGGCAGGGTCTCCCAGCCGCGCACGGCCAGCTGCGCCGCCGCGTACGGGCTGACCGTGTTGACGTTCAGGTCGGCCGCGACGCTCTCGACGGGGATCGACAGGGCGGACTTGGGGTCGGCGGGCGGCGTCAGCGACGCCGCGTTGTAGACGACGACGCTGGGCGCGGTCGCGAACTCAGCCCGCACGGCGTCGAACAGCGCCGGGATCGTCTCGGGCTTGGCGAAGTCCGCCTTCAGCGACAGGTAACCCTCCGCCGTCTTGCCGCCCGTCCCGCTGCGCGACGCGACCGCCACCTGGTACCCGTTGCTGGCGAACTTCGCGGCGATGGAGGCGCCGGCGCGGGGACCGGCTCCGAGCAGGAGGACGACATTCTTGGCTGCCATTGTGATTATGTGAGGTTGAGTTTGTGGTGAGAGGTTCGTCTTAGGGGGGCTTTGGTGTTCACAGAGATGACTGCATTAGTATGGTGCAGATATGAGGACAACCTTCCCAGAGACCGTCTGGGTCTTTATATACAAATCAGAGTCTATACCTACCTACCCATTCCGAGCACTTCGCCGAGTCCGACTTACCCTTATTCCGAGGCTTTGTAATCACGCTCCCGGATTGCTTCCACTGTCATTCTGAATGTCTCGGGCTCTCGGCCAGAAGAAAAGCAACTGAAGGCCTGTAGGAACAATAGCGTCACATTGGCCCCTTTCAACGTATGCGTCAGTATGCATGGTTCGAGAGTAGCTGATAGAGCCTAGAATCCCTAAAGTTCCATCACACATTACACCTTGCCTACCTATGTCCTACTTGTGGACTGTGGACATGCCGAATAGAGTCTAATCAGGTTGTAATCGGGTCTGATCTACGAAGTGCGTTCGATCTCGACCCACATGCCGCGCGCGAATGATCTGCCAAGCCGAATAAGCCGGGGGAGTTGGAGCTTGGAAACGGCGAAACGGCGCCCCCTGATCCCGCGCGCGATCACGTAATTGGCCCTTCGATGAGCCCCCTATCGGCCCCTATCACGTAATTTCTCAGCCCTATAGGAATACCTCTAGGCTCTATGCATTGGCGCATGCGGGGCAACCGCACTACCAATTTCAGCTGAGTCAATCAACATTGTATGCTGAGAAATCAACTTGACGGCACGGAATCCTACGAACCTGCAGCCAGACAATACATTAATAAGTTATAACTCACTGGTTCGCATCCCGCGCGGGAATGCACGATCGCGCGCGGGAAATGCCAAGGTCGATATCAATTTACGAGGAGTTAACTGCATTACAGCGCATTGAACATCAACCCCTATATCGACGATGGTCTTGAGAGGAAACCTGTCACTTGTCACTTGTGCAAGCAATCATGGCCGTACGTTTGCCATGTCGCCATGCATCTCGCGACCGGATGGTGCTTGATAACCATCCCCCATTTCGCATCCTTTGGGAGTAGATAATGGCTTGGATGCCCCCGCTACGAAAACTCTGGAAGTCCCGAAAGCAATATGCTTTCAAGGTCCCTGTGTTTCTTCGCCGTTCTCTCTGCGATATTGTCTATCCCGCCCATTTACCACTCGTACTATCATAGACGAGTGGACGCGAGCGAAGCCACTATCGCGCAATCCATCACAAAAGCTACGAATAGCATCATGTCTGATCCCGCAGATACGCAGAATGACAATCTCTCCCGGCCACCCGTGTACTTCCTCGGCATCGGCGGGCCCAACTTCATGGAAGACACGGAACACCCGGCCTATGCCCAGCTAGCCGCCGTCGGGCGCGAGATCACCACGCAGGTCCAGCCTCGGGCCGTGGTCGTCTTCTCGGCCCACTGGCAGGAGGGCCCGAGCAAGATCAAGATCAACGCCGCCGAGCGCACGGATCTGATCTACGACTTCTACAACTTCCCGCCGCACTACTACGAGTACGACTACCCGAACAAGGGAAGCCCCGAGGTGGCCGAGAAGGTCATCGAGAAGCTATCGGGTGCTGGCATCGAGGTCGAGAAGGTCGCCCGAGGCTTGGACCATGGCGTCTGGGCGGGCTTCTTGGTGGGTACGTCACGCCGTTATGAGCTTCTTGCACTGCCTCTGTAGATAAACATTCTATGGACATATCAGTACTTTTTTGCTAATGGATACTGACTGTGCGGGTAGCTTTCGATCCGGAGAAGAATCCCCTGAATGTACCCATCGTGCAGGTTTCGCTCTGCAGCAACGGGGACGTGGATTACCACTACCGCATCGGACAGGCGCTAGAGAGCCTGCGAGACGAAAACATCCTGATCATCTGTGCTGGCCTGGCCGTTCACAATCTCCGCGATTTCCGAGCCATGAGGGCATCCGGCCAGACCATGCCGTAAGCCAACCCGACCTAACCCCTGCTATACACATACACTAGCCATCCTCGGGTCCAACACCCAATACACCGTATCAAGACCCCGTACTGACTGACAACGCTATGCTGTGCTGTGTAGTTACGCCTTCAGCTTCGACGAGGCGCTGAAAGAAGCCGCCACCGCGGAGCCGGGGCAGCGGCAGGCGGCCATGTCGGCTCTGATGCGGCGCAGCGACGGCAGGCAGGCGCACCCGACCGTGGAGCACCTACTTCCGATATACGTGAGCGCCGGCGCTGCCGGCGCGGATGTCGGGGAGCGGCTGTGGACTCTGCCTGAGAAGAGCTTGAGCTGGGCCCAGTATCGGTTTGGTAAAGTTGCAGCGGTGTGAAGTGAAGCAGTATTGCTGGGTCGATACGGTGGTGTAAGTTTTACTACCTTTGAGGCGAGTGCTCTCGTCCTGAGGTAGATTTCTTATAGTTAGTGCAGCCGACTCCCTCGCATATTGTCTACTTAGGTATGTTCCTCGTATGCATGGTGATTACACGAGATTGAAAATAATAGGTAAGGATATCAATTAAAACAGAAGTTGATCGCTACTGATGTGAGACCTCTGTTTGATAGCGTAAATGTATTGAATATCCTGCTTTGCAATTATAGCAGCAGCTTATTAATGTTATGTCTGAAAGGGGGCTTGGAAGGGAACAGAGACAGTGGGTATATCCTATCAGCAGTTCAACCTCTTTGTGGTTTCTCAGCCACACATAGACGAGACCCTCAAAGGCCTATCGGCTGGCAGTACAACCCCTTATCACTATTGGTGCACGCTGCAGAACACTGTTAGCCGATTGCCATCACCCACTACGACGGATATATCACTTACATCCGGCTTGCTTGTCGCTTGTGTCGGAGGGGCCCGTGTAATACAAGCAGCTATCGCCACTTTTACTCTTGCAGTTGTAAGGGCATTGGCAGGCGGCATCTGGCAGGGAAACAACAAGTCAGCATGTACAACCAAGCCTTGGTAGGGTGATGGATGTATACGAACAAGGGTCGGTGGCGGTGCCCACGGCCTGGCCGGTCAAGAGGGCCACAATAGCTGTCGCGAAGAAGGCAGAGAACTGCATATCGTCTGATGGAGTTGTGAAGTGCACGGGAGTAGATAGAAGGTCTGGGTTGTGTTCTTTGGAGCGTGAGAAGACTGGAGATAGGTGATGATGTGATGACCTGGAAGGGCTTCAAGGGAGTAGGGCATTCGGTCGACTTTATACTCCATGGCTTCTTTATCGAAGGCCTAGTCGCCGTATCAAATATGGTGGCCAATAGGCAATTGCTATCAATAGCCCAACCTTTGGTGTATCAACGTGTTCAACACACCGACTCATCGGTGAAGGCACGTCTACCAGGACTCCCTGAGTGTTTGCCATCTCTATACTAGCATGGGCCATTGTGGTGATCAGCATTGTCATACTGATATCAGCCATGATCAACATCAGTATCAAGGCTTTCTTTCATCTATGTATCTACCTGGCTGCGGCGTAATGCATTAGCATGTTAACTAGGCTATTCCCACAGGAAGGATATTGGGCAGTATCCATGGCTCTGGACGCTCATGGATCCTACATTGATGCTGCTTCAATTGTTTAAGCTTCAGGTGGAGTATACAGGTACTTTCATTCGGCACGAATATACACTTCGATAAATCGAAATAGGGGGGTCTTGAGGTGGACCGTCTGGCAAGGTTGCAGTGTGATAATGTCGAATCAAGGCTTTCACGGCCGCGAAGTTCCAACCAGACAGTCCGAGTAGTAAGCCATACCAGAAGCATTACAATCCCACGAGTTTTACACGAGGTCGACGGCACTGAGAGGTAAGAAAGGGCAAGTTGTATTGTGTGACAGCTTACAACGAACTGCTAACCTACAAACTACCGTGTTCTTCGCCATCAGGGTCGTTTACTATCCTGGTAACGAAGATTCGTTGTCACGCTGGCCTGAATCAGATCGCCGATTGGATTGGCTAACCTAGATGTTTCCAGAACATGATCGACACCTTTGTGGCCTCCTCCATGTCGCAAGGTAAAGAGCTCAGAAACCCAGGCCTGCCGAGGGACCATGTTGATTGAACTATGAGAAACTGCAGGGATATGGTAAATGTTGGTGCGGTGAGTCTATCCCTCTGTTGAGCATCAGCGAAGGATTCTGGTAATTTCACTTGACTGTGTAGGAACATGGTACTCTTATGACGCGAGAAGCAGAGAAAAATAGTCAGAGGGAGTGAGGGATTCGTGCCCTCGCTCCTCGTCTCCAAGTGTGGGCACCTTGGACATCGAAAGTGAGGTTATTTCTTCAGGCATCGGCCGAATTAGGTAATGAGCCACCTCTAATCATCATTTGGCAACGGCAGAACGCTAAAGCGAAAATCAACAACCCCACCGATTATCCCCAGCTGTGCCGTACAAGCCAAGAACAAAAGCGGCACAAGTATGGTCGGACCGCCTATACCAGCTATGCTACCCCAAACCCCAGACAGGTCCCCAGGTTTCCCCTTGAAGACTTTGAGATCCATTTCATTGCGATGAGTGATGCGTAGAGCATATCAACGTCTACATAGTTACATAGAGCGCGAGGACGGCGTTATGTGCGAGCTCACTGCCAACTTCACCTGCTACCGCTAACTACGGAGGTGTCGCGCGTTGCTCACTCGAGCCGCAACAGAACGGCGGTAGTCTACAGTCACCTCCATATGGTGTTATACACCTGATAATACCAAGCTTGGCCGTAAATACAATACCTAGGCCTCAGAGTTAGTGACCAGAGGGCATCATATAAAGGAATATCACGGGATACACATATTGCGGTGCTGAGGTGTTGCCCAAACTAGATACCCAGAGACTTTCTCGAACTAAGTTCATTGTCGCGATACGGGGGCTAGATAGGGGGGCGCGGATTACATAACACGATGATCGGCACCCACATAGTAGCGACATGGCGCACATTGACCGGTATTACCCTAGGTGGCTCATCCAACGATTGATAGGGACACAATACATCCCGTATGGGACTATCACTATGTAGTAAACTACATATATGATAGAGTGCAGTACATATAATTCCACGGAAGTGGCTAGGGCCCGTACGACCATCGTGGAACGACTCCAACCCGCCCCCGAATGCCCGAAACAGAGGTGAGAGCTACGGGTAGAAAGCCAGATGAAAGATATTTCGTTATACATTACATGAATCATATATAGTTGCGTCGCCGCTTTTATATGGTGTTCTATTCCAAAATTATTCAAGTCTCGCAAATATCTATTTCTTCGGTTTCGAAATCGTGTTCTTTGTTCCGGCCATGAGGGCGTTACACTCCTGGCAGAACCATCTGCCCTTTTTGGTGTATTTGCCTTTGTGGTTGGTTGGAAAGTATTTTGGATTGCCCTTTTTGGCCTTCGAAATATCCTTACTGGATTGTTCGGTCTTGCTGGGTTTCTTGGCACGATTGTCGTTGGATTTCTTGGGCGCCATCTGCCAAAACAACATGTCAAAAAAAACCCGACTTAATATGGACCAAAAAAACTTACCTTGAATCACGATACCGTATGTAATCGCTGAACTAGTATGATGCTCAATAACGATCCTTATTCTGTGGTAATGTTTGCCGTGGATAGCTGTCAAAAGTGTGGCAACGACTGCTTTGGTGGACGTCGCTGGCCGCCCAGGCCAAAGTTGCCTGGTGCTTACGCACATGTCTCAACTGCTCTGGTGTAGCCCGAGCCTGTTGGCCCTTGGCCCTGGAGATGGCTGGTGCTCCAGCATGTCCGAATCGAGACCCACACTCAGGAGCACATGCTGTGCGTGGTAGTAGCACTTATTCTCCGTGCTTGTCATCCTGCAGACAATGACATGCTCTGTCACCTCCTCAATTCCAAGAAACTTGGTATCTGCCAGGCTGGCACTTGGGAAATGGCATCTCTTCCCAATATGCACTTCATCTTCGTGCCACTCCGCAAGTGC
This sequence comes from Diatrype stigma, assembly GCA_022225965.2. Lineage (NCBI taxonomy): Eukaryota > Fungi > Ascomycota > Sordariomycetes > Xylariales > Diatrypaceae > Diatrype > Diatrype stigma. The sequence goes on from JAKJXP020000002.1 coordinate 555,755, forward strand.
CAACCTACGCAATACAAAGCTCCTCGGCATCGAAGATTCACAGAGCACGTTGTGCCAATGTCGGCTTCCCCGAGCCACCGCACCTCCATGAACAACCCCCACACTTGAGTACTTTCGTACTCAAGGGCAAGGGTGTTCATGGAGGTGATTGACTAGGTCTACCTCCTGCCTGCCTATACCTTTGCCACCTGGGTATTTCTGGAAAACCACATTCTTATTGCCCTTGTGGCCATGGTGGCGACGGGAATGGCTAGCCATGTTGTTCCGCCCTTCCATCGCCGAGAAATATGAGAGCATGGGAGTGTCGACGATCGAAGGGCGCTCAACAAGGTTAACCGTCACCGTTACCATCACGGACACACGGACGGCAAGAATGTCGTCTTCGCAGATCCCCAGGTCCGCCGCAGTGACGGCTGCAAGGTGCGGGCAGCTCGGAGGGCAGGTCTGGGATGCGGAGGTCTAAAAGCGTGGGAGTGGGCGACACCGTTGGTGTCGCCGAGAGACCATCCGCAATCCTTTCCATTCCCCTTGCTACTACCAGCCGAGCAGGACGCAGGTACAGGAATCGACCCGATTGACACCTGGGTCAAGACCGCAGGGCCATCCCTATCCACGGGAGATCCTGGCCAGGAGTTTTCCGCTGGGAAATTTGATGAGACGTTGACTTTCTTCGAGGGAACTGGTACCAGATGCCGTTTCTGATTCTGTGGTAACCAGTAGGCCCTGGTTAGGCAAGCCAAAGTCACCATCGTCATCGCTGTTTCTGCTCGGCTGATGCACTGCCTGAGTAGCGAGAGCAAGAGCGAAAGAGAGCGTAATGACGAGAGCGAGGGTGAAAGCGAGAGCGAAAGCAATAGCAATAGCAATAGCAAGATAGCAATGCCTGCAGACCAGCTCAATCACTCCTCTTGCTCTTTGAGGTTCTTGGTGCTAAGGAGCTGTATATCCACCAGGTTGGCACTTGCGAAATGGCAACTTTCCAGTCTGATGTTGGCCACATTATCGTGGTGACTTCCGAAATCCCGAACATCGCTGAACACTGTGGTATTCGTGTTCCGCTGGATGCAGCAGTACAGCAATATCGACTCGCCGTTCATCAGGGTCTGAAGGCGCCATGCAGGTGTACTCTGAGTGAGCACCAGCAAAAAGCACCAGCACCAGCAATAGCAATAGCAACAAGTACCAGAAACAGCACATGCGCTGGGCTAATGAGCGTCGTTGTAAGAGCCATGAGGCTAAAGCTCGTCAATATCATCAGGCACCGGTCGTGTGGCCATGATGTCGATACATCTCTTTCTCAATGTGTGTGGGGTGGGGTGGGGGCTGGGGGCGGGTGGTAGATGGAGGTGTCGACTTCTTGAGAATGGTCGATCTTCGTAACAGAATTGAAGGCCGCCTATCGTCGGCGGTGTGAAGTATGAGATCGTGGCGTCAGCTCCACGCCTGTGTACCAGACAGTTTGGTCTCGCTCGTCCGAGCCCTCGGAGTCGACAGACATCAGGAAGACATCTGAGTAGTCGGACCCCGAGGGCTTCCGGATGCAGGCGATCCCATATCGGACCGTATTGAAGCCGGCTCAATCACCACCTTGCTGGCGCTGCCCAGCTGGTTGTAACGTACCAACTTGGTAGTCACAGCAGTGGGGGCTAGGTATAAGCAAGTGTTGATGATTGTAGCTATTGCAGGTGCAAAGCAAAGAGCAGAGGTAGAGAAAGAAGCTGGTGATGTAGATTCGAAGAATCTAAGCTGCTGTGGAGAGCTAGAAGGCAAATGCTTAGGTGTGGGCAGTGCTGCAGGTGCACGGACGACGCAATGGGAACAAATGCCGGTGATGGAGCAAGTGCTAGTGCTGAAGCAAGTGCCAACCGATGATAAAGCAAGTGCCGGTTGTGAGGACAAGTGTTGGCGATGTTGCAAGTGTGGAAGGTAAAGGGTTGAACAGGGCACTTCTTTCAGTTCGTCGTACGCTTTAGAGAGGGCCACTGCGGCTCTCATCTCACCCTCCTGGATGAGGTCAAGCAAGTGTTGCTTTCCGAGTGGGGCAGCTGAGTTTTCGCCATATGGAGCTGGCTTTGAGGCAGAAGTTAGTCAAGGGGTTCTTGGTAGATGAGGATGAGATGCGTGCGAAAGAGGGTGTGTGACTGGACTTCCAGCCAGGCATCTTGACCTTGCCTCTGGAGACTCATTGTCTGCGGCACTAGCCCTTTTCCCGAAAGAGAGATATTGTATAAGTATATAGCGAAAGTCAGGCGACTTACCTTGAACATCGGCTGGCCACTGTTATAACGGCATTCCTTCCTCCGGCAGGAGTTTCACAATGCTTCTGACTTCAGAAGTCACTTGCTCACCATCCTTTTGTGCTCGGACATTCAGGGTCACTTTGATCCCTAGTCGCGCCGTGATAATGCCTTGCACCATCCCAATCGAGTCGAAAGCCTTGCTCTCTCTCGATATTAGAGCAGTCAAGATGGCTTCACGCACATGTTTATCGACACTCTCAGCTTGAGAGGTTATAAGACATGGCGGAACGTGTCTTGTGGGGAACTGGTATGGCCATACACTAGTATGGTGCTGAAGGATTCACATGGCACTAGAACTCCTGTTCATGAGAAGTTAGTTAGTATTGGTTCCATAGAGCCAGGTGCCATAAGATAATACCTGTAGAATGGCCGCATCTCTGCGTTCGAACTTACTTTGATCTTGGAATTCATCCGTGGAAGCTCGTACGATTGTCTTCTAGCTACTAAGCTCGAGACATTGTCTGCGGAAGAAAGAGAACCTCAGTCCACTCCCTTATTCCAGGGAAGTAGAATGCCCGGGTTTCATTATGAAAGGGGTGGCCTCTAAGGCTGTTCGTAGGCGAATACTGTTCCGTATCTGTAATAACATGTTAGCAGAGTTGTCCTGGTCTTCGAACCGCCATATGTTTCACTTACATCCTAGCACATCCTCAACCTTGTTAAGGTGCAAAAGCAGCAGCAGCAAGGGCTAGAGTAAGTTCTTCCCGTGGTCGTAAGAGAGCAATGCGAAAACCGTTGGAAGCTCACCAAGGAAATTTCTGTAGGTGATGGGTTGGCAGCAAGTGGCATCGGACCGAAGTCGAGGGTAGACCTTGCCAAGCATATCCTCGTTCTCAGCGTACAGGAGGCATGATGAACCTTTCAGCACGAGAGCACCAGCACCAGCACTAGCAACAGCAAGAGCAACAGCACCAGGCCAGGATTGATCTGCCTTGCATCGGAGCCCTTGAAGGTGCTGTACAGGTGTACTCGCTAAGCACCAGCACTAGCAGGAGCAATAGCAACAGCACCAACGCTGGGGATATTGCCGTTGATCAACTCAATTAAAGGGATTTTGGGATTCTGTTAGTTGTTTTCCAGCCCGGTCATACTTTTCTGTAGTTCGAAGCTGACCTCCATTGCAATAGCAACGTCATCGGAGGCTCCGTACCAGGGTAGGTACCGTAGGCTGAGCCACAGTATCCTTCCCTTCTGGTAGGGTGATGGGATCATCGGTGGGATCCGGCCCGATTATGCCGTCTCCAATCCGAAGTTCTCCCTTACCAACAAGAACGTGTTAGAACTGCACGGATAATATAGGGGGTGGACTTCGCAGAGCTTACCTGGATCGTTGGGACAGGAGGTCGGGCCGGTATTGCATAGCAACAGGGCCCTCCTCTGCGGAGCCCTCCTCTGCACCTCCTGTCCCCATCCAGACCGACGCAGTCAAGCCCTGTGAATGATGGAGAACTAGCTGCGTAATAAGTGACAGTCAAAATGTTTGGTTGACTAAGTCCTTGCTGCGACGAGATATAACTCCAGGGGCGCTCCTGTCCCCATCCAGCCCGACGCAGTCAAGCCTGGAGGTAAAAGCATGGGAGTGGGACAGAGTTCAAGCCTGGAGGTAAAAGCATGGGAGTGGGACAGAGTGTGTCTCGTGTCCTCGAGTCACTTTACTAATGGCATCTGTAGGGGCATCCAGAGAACACCACTAGTAAAGGAGGATCTTCTGTCAGGGGCAGGGAATAGGAGTCAACCGACTGGCATAACTTCAATCTGAGCTATAGCTCTTGAGATCCGGACCGTTCCAGGCCATGATCACTTGCTGCTGTATGGCCCATAACCTACATCAAGGTTAGCTCCAACGTGATACAAAACCTTAGAGAGAGGCGGTTTGGCTTTTCATTATAACGTAGCGCCACCTTGGGAGATCTCTTACCTTGCTGTGAGATGTTGGTGAGCATGGCCAACAATTGAGCTCGGTTGCCTGTCACAGGGCCAAAGATGGCTTGAAAGGAGCTATAGCAAAAGCTACGAGTGAGGTGACAGGTGGTGATAGCAATCGAGCACTCCTTGAACCAAGGGTTGTAGTGGTGGTGCAATCAGGCCATGCATGTGACAGACCGTGAGGTCGCTGATCGCATATTTTATAGAGCATCCAGACAGCGTGTCGGACCGCCACATGTCCCGGCTATGTTGCAGGTGCGTAGAAGCTTGGCGCAGTGATGATTTGGTGGTGTTCATATCATGGAGTAAGCTGGTACCCGGGGCTAGATAGGGATGTTGCCAGAGATTAGAGTCATGCACTTTCAGTGGTGCAGCTTTCCGAGACATAGTATTGCCATGTTGAGTGTGTGCAATGGGAAAGTGTATGAAATAGAGAATGATGGTGGCGTAGTGTATGCTCTTGTGATGTCTCATTGGCTTCTACGTTTCTTTCTGAGTAGTCTTGACTTTGTAGTGTCAGCTCAACACTCATAGCAATGAGTAAGGCAGAAATGGCGGCGGATGAGGATGGTATTGATGATCTCATGATGATCGAGTTGCGATTATCACAACGGAATCCAGGTTACCCCTTGAAGATGAATGCGTCCGAGTGTGTCTAGATAGAGAATGTTCCAGTGGGAGTGCGAGGTGCCGTAATTAACCATGATGGCATGGCGATGGTAGATTTGTGCTGCACGTAGGGAAACGGCAAGCCTAGTTATGTCGTCAATAAACATAACACAATTTCACTGTCGCACGACGAAAGCTGAAAAGGAGCAACTTGGGACGAAAGGCCGACGTGGGACTGAATATGACATGGGATGAAAGAACCATGGGACGGAAAACCACATGGGACGAAAGGCGACGTGGGAGGAAGGCGACGTGGAAGGAAGGCGACGTGGATGAAAGGTTATAGAATAGCTTACCTGATGCTCAAGTTACCGAACCGCAATATGGAATATCAAAAGACTGCGCCAAATTTGATCCATTATCAGCCTGAAGGTGCTAACTGCACGATTAGTCTTCCCCGCAACAATGTATGGATGGAGGTTTCAGGCCATCTGTAAATAGTGGATAGTCTGGAAAGCGACGACCTCGACATAGAATCAAACATCAAGTTGGGACGGAAATGAAACACCATGTGCGGATTGGGTTGGCTGGTACTTACCTTGAGGCATAATGGACCTCCTGTATATCTGTATTTGTGTACCTCCGTATTTTTATTTTCTACAAATCATTTCAGGAATTCGATCAGAGGATATTGGAACAGTGTATTGGTGATATGAGCCTCCTTAGGGGCCGGCCGTTGCAGCGCTTAAAGAGCGCTGCTGCGTAGCGCTTCGTAAGGCTGTTATTGCGTTCGTAAAGGCCGCTTTTAGTTATTTAAGCGGTACTTTTGGATAAGGGTATTATAAAAACGGCTTATAACGGCTTACGCGGACCCTTTACGTAAAGGTATTATAGCGTTCGTAAAAATAGCCGAAAGCTATTTTTACGGCCGGCTTAAGGCAGCCTTATACGTATAAATAAATCAAAACCTATAAATAACCTCCTTATTAATATTCCTTTTATTAAGATTCTTTTTTTTCCGTTCGTTATAACCGTAAGCGTTAATAAAAACGGTAAGCAAAAAAAGCGACGGCGCGGTTATAAAATTAATCGAATTATTAATTATTATTATTATAAATGGCAAGTTACGGTATAAAACCTTTTTGGACCCGTAAATTAATTTATTTACAAATTATTTTAAAAATTCGATTAAAAGGTATTAAAATAATGTATTAGTAATATAAACCCTTTTAAAGGCCGGCCGTTATAGCGTTTAAAAAGCGCTATTACGTAACGTTTTGTAAGGCTATTATTGCGTTCGTAAAGGCCGTTTTTAACTATTTAAGCGGTATTTTCGAATAAGGATATTATAAAAGCGGCTTATAACGGCTTACGCAAATCCTTTACATAAAGGTATTGTAGCGTTCGTAAAAACAGCCGAAGGCTATTTTCGCGGCCGGCTTAAAATAGTTTAATTTATTTTATTTGTTATTCTTTTTTTCGGATATAAGGAAAGGATTATTAATTCGTTTTCGACTATTCGCATACGAAATAGCGTTATAGGTATAAGAAATTTATTAGAAACGTTTTATAATACCGGCGTACGGCATTAAAGGATTATTTACTTAATAGTTTAATGTTTTTTTCGCCTATATCGGAATCGGAAGCGTATTATACGGCTTTTCGGCGGAAGTTATGGCCCGAATACGTATTAAAAGAAATTCCGACCCGTATTAGGCGGGTCCGGAATGCGGCGAAAGCGCATTTACGGATAAAGGCGCCGCTTCGTAAGCGAAATAAGGGTTATCGGCTTGGATTATATTCGGGATTCGAATTCCATCGTAACCATTTGGCCATATAAAAATAAGAGCATATAATATTGCTTATAGCTCTTATTATTAAGGTTATTTCGTTTTTATTCCGGTCCGTTTTGTTAAATCGGAAGAATAACCGGAAGTAATTTTTTTATTCGAAAAGGGTAACGCAAAATGGAAAAAGCTTTTCGTATTTATACCGGACCGGGTTGCCGGTATCGGTTTCGATATATATAATTTCGCTTAAACGAAAAAACCCTGCTTATGCCGTTATAAAGGCGGCATTAATTGCGAATATATTTCCGGGATTTTCGCCCGTCGTCGTTTCGGAACTGACAAACCGCTAAAGCGTGGTTTTAGAAATAAGGGGCTTTTTTTTGATTCGTATCGGTTCGTATAAAAACAAATATTTTGCCTTTTATATTAGGCGTTTTATATATGCGTTTTCGAAAATTGTTATATCGTAATTTATATCGATATATGCCGAATATATGAATATTAGGTATTTCTTTATTATAAAGCCCCGAAGCCGGTTTTATGTCCGGCCGAAGGCCCGATTAAATATTTATTTCGAAAAAGTAGTTGTTATTGCCGGTTACGGTATAAATGCGTACCGTTAATATTATAATTCGTATGAACGTATCGTTATATTGTAAGTTTTTCGGATATTCGAAACGAACCCGGCTTAAAATAACCTTATGTAATTCTCGTTAAGGAAAATTCGTAATATCCGTATTACGAAATTATCCGAAGGCTTAATATTATAGGCGTTTATTAATTAAGGCACAAATTAATAATCGATTACCAGTTCCGTCGGAAAAGCGTATCCGCGAATGTATTTTCGGCCGATAATACGCGTACCGTTATAAGGTTAATATCGAGTTCTGCCGAACGAACGAAAACGTTACGAAAGGCGTTTATCGAAAGGGTTGCTTTTATTTTAAAATTAAGCAAGCCGTATTGGACCGTTATATTGTCGGTATATACGATAATCGTATCGTATATTTACGTTAAGCCGAATAATAAAAAGGCTTTTTGAATTGCAATTAATTCGAAAATATTAATTGGAAATTGCAATTCGTTTTTGCCGAATGGGCGATAAAAGGCTTGGATGGCCGGAATAAGTAAGTTCGTACGCCAGCTTTTTTAGGCCGGGCTTTCGCGATATTAAAAGCTTTTAAATGCGGATTTTAAGAAATTTATAAATAAGTAAAAAACCGTTCGATCCGAATTTATTAATAGGTAAATGCCGTTAAAGTTTCGGAAAAAGTTCCTTTATTATCGTAAATTTTTTATGGCGCCGTTATTAAACGGGCGTTATAAGCATAAGTTACGTATAAAAGCAAAAAAGCCCTAAATCCTATATAAAAAGGGCTTACTTAAAGGCATTATTGTTACGTAAAAACTTAAGAAATCGGCGATTCGTTCGGCCTAGCGGCCGGAAAGGGTATTTGTAATAAGGGCATTAGTAATTAGCTTATTAGCCTTTATAAGTTTCCGTTTCGATAAACGGGCGCTTATCGACGTTATGTCGATTTTGATTCCGAAAATTTCGAGGGTTATGTTTTAGCCGTTTTTTCCGGGATTCGGAAGAATTTTTAATGCGATAATTAGTTTGTTATAAAAAAAGTATAACGAAATCGCAATTTTCCCGAAAGAAAATACGAAAATGAAATCGTCGAAATAATAAGCGATTAATATTTCGGTAAGCAATATGAAAAACATTTAATAAAAAGCTTTTGCGAATAAATTAAATAAATACGGAACCGTACGAAGGCTAAATGGAAGGCAGTTTTTGTAATAAAACCTTTTGCGTTATTCGAAACCGAGCAGCCGACGTTGCGATGTCGTTACGGGCATTATGCGAAATGCGTTTTTAAGGTTTTTTTTAACGAGAAGGAATTTTTTGTCGGAACGGCGTACGAAGTCGAAAACGTTTTCGATCGTGGTGTATTTAAATATGGCATTTATTTCCGGAATTTAATCGTTAATTGAATTTTTCGAAAAGTAAAAGAAATGGTATATCTTGCGTTATTTTCCGTTCGGTTTTGGTACGAGGCCGAACGGGGAAAAAACGAAGCCGAATGGCAAAAGGAACGGAGCGAAAGCGACGCGGCCGAATATGAAATTGTCCTTTAGTTGTTATTAAATTATTGCCGGGTTTTCGTAAGCTATTGCGAAATTCCCGGAAATTACCGGTAAGGGTTATTGCGTATAACCGAATTAAACGCCGTATGTAAATATGCCGTCGATTAAAATGGAAAATTTTCCGAAATAACGCTTAAAGGCGGCCCTTTATTTTTCGGCGATTAAGAAAAACGGCGAATCCCGAAAGGAACCCTTATTTATAAGGAAAGTTTCGAAAAAAAAGGATATATTAATATTCGGCCTGGCCGAAAAAAGGTTATATATTCGAGCGAGCAGCTAAATTATTTCCGAATTTTTCGGTATTACGAACGAACTGTTAAAGCCGGACGTAATAGCATCCGAATTTTATTCGGATTTGTTGCTGCATTTCGTTATTTTATAATTTTCGTTATAATTAAGGCATTTATGGGATTTTTTATACTTATTACCGGGGGCCCCCCGAATATATTCGCTTTTATTCCAATTGCGGCAGGTATTTTTTTAAAAGGTCTTTCGGGCCTTAGGCGGCGCCGAGGCGTTTTCGTTATGTATTTTAAGGGCGCTAAAAAAAAAGGATTCGTTAATTTAATCCGGCTTTTCGTTTTTTTATTTCGTTGCGTTGTGGCCGAAATTTATTGCGAAAACCATACGAACCATTACGTATGTAAATATGTGCTTTATTCGGTAGGCTTATTCGTATTTCGTTATGTATTCGGCGAAACGTATTATGTTTATTTATACGTTTAGGTATATTAGGAAAAAGCAGGCATAGATTTTTATGTATCGAGCGAAGTATTAAAAAAAAATGTATAAGTCGGAACCGTAATGAAGGATTTTTTTAATATTAGGAACGAATCGAAATTCGGAATTAACGATGCAAGCATTCGAAACTTCGTTTTGCGCTTTTGAATAAACGTTAATCCGGAATTTAATTAGGTTTAAAGGCTTAAATTTAAATTCGAATATCTATATTACGTAACGTATTTCCATATCCGGAAATACATTCGCGATATTTGTTACGATATTAAGATATTTATTAATTTCGTCGTTTAAATCCGGAACGCGTTTTCGGGTTTCCTTTTCGAAATGCCGGCGGGCTACTTTATTCTATAGCTTTTATTTTTTTAGTTCGACCTTACGTATTTTAAGCCGGCGTTTGCGGAAATTAAGCTTTTCGGCCGAAAGAACGGATTCGGAGAATTCGCCAGCCGTATTTATGCGTAATCGTTTTATAAGCCTCGCAGCCGGCAATAAGAAACCGGCGGTATCGGTCCTTAATACTGTACTAAAAGCCGCCGGCGCCTTTAATAAGGAACGTATTACGCGTTTTTCGGTGCCTGCGGCGACGATTTTTGGAAGCGCGTCTTAAGTAATAAGGATAAATATAAGGATATCGTTAAAATCCATTATATCGGAATCTGTAAATAAATAATAATTAATTAATAAATCGAATTTAGAAAATACTTATAAAGGATTCGAATTAAAATTCGAAATAAAAGCGGCGACGCGGTTATAAAGTTAATCGAATTGTTAATTATTGTTATTATAAATGGCAGGTTGCGGTATGGAACCCTTCTGGACCCGTAGACTAATTTATTATTTTATTTTTCTGCATGTGTGTATGTATGTGTGGGCGTTGGTGGCTTTCTTTCACTAGAAGAAAAATTGTTAGGGAGTCTTCGACAGATAAAGCGATAAGGTGTAGGGCTGATAGGATAGCAAAACATGGGAGATCTGTCGCCTGTATTCATCTATCCTGTGACCTTTGCGATCTTCCCAGGGTATAATGGTGATGATCAAGCAGCAACGGATTGAAGAAATGCGTATGGACTAACCTTGTATTGAAGCTTGGAGTAATAAAGCACTACCACTTCACGCAATCTTTGTCGCACAACTTCTCTGGCGATGATGTATCTATGTCAGAATGCCAGGCTTCCAGCTGGTAGTAACGGAGATGGTAAGCGGCAGCGACAGGTGTTGGGACAAAGAGGGATGGACAAAAGGCTTTCAGTGGTTGGGTAGTGAGGAGCTCTTGGGGAAGATGGTCTTCGACAATGGATCACAGAAGTTTGACCAATTGGCAGGCATCCTACTGAAGAAGGAACAGATGGTGAAGTGTGTGATAAGGCCATGAAGGGTGTCGACAGGCAACGTATGGGGTTGGTACGTTGGGTAATATAGATTTGCTAAGCCTCGCAAGCCTCTCGGTGCAGTGCATATGGAGTAACGTAGACAAGTCCTTTGAACAAGACGATGAAGTTGATCCGGGATGAATAGATCGATGTGTGGCATGGGGAGGAATACTTGAATATTACAGGAAGAGAAAGATTGATTGGGGTGGGAGGGGTGTATGTGATAGATGGAAAAATATTTCTATCGGGGGAGTGCGGACAGGTAGGATCAGAACAGCTGGGGTTTCCTCAGAAGGGCATAGAACATGGGTGACATAGAAACGCGTAAGTAACTTACCATGGGAGCTGCGCAGCTAGAGCACATATCTGCCTATCCGGCACAAATCAGAGGAATGCCAAATAGCACGGGTGATGTCACGTACAATAGCATGGTGTGGGGGGCAGATAGTGGAGGAGGGTGGGCACCATGGGAAATGGATAGGGCGTCTACGTAGACAGTAGATTAATGATGAAGCAGTGTGAGAAGATTGTAGGGAATAGGATTGAAGCCAGTAGGAGCAGATGCCTCACGGGAAGAAAGTATGATGAAGAAGCAAATAGAGCTTGGTTGAAATATGAAATAAGTGGGAGGAAGAAGGGAATGGAGGGGAAAGACCGAAGGCTCAGGCAAAGGAAATCTGTGGTCGGTTGGGAAACAAGAAGCAAAGGTGAGCCGGGGAGGGGAGGGTCCCCTCCCCACATGTAAACAAAAATATAAAGGTAGAGCGACCACCTAGGTAGGGACTTCGATAGGGAGGGCCAAATACCCTGAGACAAGGAAGGTTTGTAGGCTTACCAGGCGTGCTTTGGGTAAAGGCGTTGCTCCCAAGTATACCTTGAGGGAATGGTAATCAAGATGAGGAAAGTAGGTGAATACGTGGTTGGTGGAATGCTGTATCCTTTCTGAGACTGCGCAGCAGTGTTTTGTAATAGGGTTTGCAAGGAATACGTATGGAACAGAAGGCATCGAATAGCAAGTAAAAGGAAGTAAATATCAAAGGGGAAAGGCGAAAGTAGGCTACGTGTTCAGCGTGTCTCTTTTTATTTCGATGTAAGTATTGGAGAAAAAGAAGGCATAGAAGATGGGAATATTATAATCAGTAAGTGGTAGGGCAGGGTAGGATCAACAACAACTTCCCTCTTTCCCAATCTTGGGTGTATGTATTTTCAAAAATACAATCTGATTTTGATTTTAATTTTGTGGGTGGAAGTTACGGAATCAAGTGGAAAGCAAGAATGGTCTAGTGAATATCAGGGGCTTCCGGAAGGGTCCGCAACCAACTCGGCCGAAGTACTCGGGTCCCTTTTTGAAGTACCCAGGTAACTTGGTTACTGCCTGATTGTATTCTGACTGATCTAGGATGTTTTTGCTTACTTCAAGGTACTTACATTGAATTAATATCCCAGTAAAGGCAATCGTATTCAGATGTTGACCTTATATCTTCAACCTTCGCAACTAGTTGTTGAGTCTCCTGAAATGAGACATTGTCGCGGTCCGATGAGACATAGCTAGATTCGCACCATACATATTCAACTATCGGACCCTACACAAAGGTAGACTGCGTCTACACCACGACTGCTGAGACATGATCTGAAACAACACGTCTTCGTCAACTATAACTACTCTGAGACATGCTGTCCCATGTTGCAAGCTATTTCCCCATAGCCTATAACAGTGACAGCTGATGACCTCTCAACATGTTTCTCCCAACGCCGACCTAAGCATACTGTATTGTTGATCTCGAGTCCCGCCTGCTTCAGAAAGCACTGCTAGGCCCAGCTAACGTGTAGTGTTCTACAGGCCTCTGTAGTCACTCATTCAGCCTCATCAGGCAGTATCGAGCTCTGGGCTATCTCCGAACAGTCTGCCCATCATAGCAGGAGGGTAACGATCCCCTTTCGAACCATTGACACTATCGATCGCCTTCCGGAGCTGCTTGTCTTCCTCCTCGGACAACTTGACCTCGATTGCCTGGGCATTCTCCTCCAGATATTTGATGTGCTTAGTTCCAGGGATGGGAATGAAGTCTCAGGAAAGTTAGCACGGGCTCGGGGGAGAACTGGGATGATCAACCATGATAACTCACCATCTCCTTGCGCCAGCACCCAAGCCAACACCAACTGCCCGACAGTACACCCCTTTTCTTTTGCAATAGACGCTATGATATCTGCGAGCTTCAAGTTTTCGCCGAAGTTCTGATCCGAAAACCGCGGGTGGTGTCTTCGGAAATCCTTCTCGTCGAAGTCGTCTCGGCTCCGGATAGAGCCCGTCAGGAAGCCTCGGCCAAGCGGAGAGTACGCCACGATCTTGACGCCCAGCTCCCTAGCCGTCTTCAACACCCCTGTCTGCTCCGACTCGATTTCCAAGGCAAAGGGCGAGAACTCCATCTGGATCGCGGTGATGGGATGAACCTTGTGTGCTCTCCGCAATGTCCGAGCAGAACACTCCGATAGACCAAGGTAACGGATCTTGCCTTCATTCTTGAGCTCCACCATGGCCTGGACTGTGTGTTCGATGGGAACAGTGGGGTCGATGCGATGTGAATAATACAAATCAATGCGGTCTGTCTGCAGGCGCTCCAAGCTGTCGCTACAGGACTTCTTTACATGCTCCGGACTACAATTGACTTCCATATTGCCGTCCACAAAGGTATGTCCGAATTTCGTTGCGAGAAAGATCTCATCCCTCCGACCGGTCTCCTTGAACCATCTTCCCAGCAGCTTCTCGTTGGTGAATGGGCCATAGATGTCGCTAGTATCCCAGAAGTTTATGCCCAGGTCGGCGGCCCTAGTAAGAACCTTGAGAGACTCCTCATCGTTGTAACCACCAAATGACGTGTAGCCGAAGCTCATCCCCATACATCCCAAGCCCTGCGCAGAGACGAGATCATCGCCGAGCTTCCGCTGGGGATATTTCGCAGACATTGTTGAGGACGATGAGATCGATGTAAGAAAGAAGTACGTGTGATTGAAGAATTCAGGAACAGGACTGACAAAGAGCTATTCTGATCCAGGCACGACGTGAAGCACCGAGTACGAAACAAGTGAAGGTGAGGCATATATCTGAGTGGATACGCTCAGAATATATATCAATTCTGGGGCAGGAGACTCGGAGTCATAACCCCTCTCCACGTTTTCGGATTTCCTACATATTTTACTAACTCCGAGAGCCGGCAGAACAATATCTAAACCCCGCTCAGTTACCACCGCTTTATCCCATCTCCCAGTGCGAACACCCCGCGAAACAACGGAAATTCGAAAGGACTTCAGTAATATGATCGGCCTAGGACGCGAGATCGGCCGCTAACACCGCGATCGATGCCAAGAAATCGGGTTTAAAGTTGGATTTCGTTACTCCGGCTTGGGCCAGATCATTCTCATGTGATCATCAGAGGCATGGCGACCCGGGCTACCACACAAATGACTGACTGCAACAGCAACGAATCGGTGGTCTACGGACAAACCGGAACTGTCCGATCTCAAGTGATTGCCCGTGCTTCCGTGAAGCGGGGCCCCTTGCGATCGGAAACAATGTACTTAGTAGTGAAAAAAACGGAGCTGGCATGCCGTGACCCGCCCTCCCACGGGACGGATCGTGGCTAGCTGACTGTGGAGGCTCATCGGAGTTGATCGGATAAAACTCAAGAGACTTGAGGATTTCGCCTTCCCCTTTAGATAGAAGATTCCCACTTGATCTGCCTACCCGTTTGCGGCCACACCGAGCTTACCTTCGCGCGCGATAAATGGACCTTCCAGCTTCCTATCTGACCCATCGTCAAACTGACACAAGCCAATCAAGCTCACGATGACAGCACGTGTAGCCGTTTGCGATTATAGCTTGGCGAAACTCCCATTCCAGACCCACCAGGAGCGTGCCGCGGCACCAAGATCGAGTATATTGTAGCAAGACAGGAGCGATCAGAGAAACCACGTGCGTGGACTCATGGAATCCGATGAGCAGGATGTCTGAAGTCACTATATATACTGTCTTTTACGCCGGTCAATTTGGCACCCCCCTTTTTGCTCTCCTCCATACACTCTAAACTCTCGACACTCATAGCCGCCTCGTAGTATCCGCCATAGCTATGCAAATCCTCTGGGTACTTGCTCTTGCTTCGCTTGCTTCGCCAAAGCCAACCGTTTACATGATCCGCCATGGGGAGAAGCCAGAAGAGGGAGATGGGCTGAACGAGGAAGGTCAACAGCGCGCGCAATGTCTCAGGTCTGTCTTCGGTGCAGGCTCTGGGTATAACATCGGTCACGTCATGGCACAAACTCCAAAGTCGAGTAAGCATGGCCGCCAGGGGTCTCTTTGCTGGATGAAGATCTGACCAGTTACTCTCGGATGCAGATGGGAAGAGACAGAGACCATACGATACTGTGAAGCCACTGGCCGACGACCTCGGTCTAACAGTAGATATCTCGTGCGACCGCGACGATAGCGACTGTGTCGCAGATGTTGTTGGGGATTATTCGGGAAGTGGGAATATCCTTGTCTGGTCAGTGTTGCGTTCTTGGTTTTAATGGGCTCTCTACTGACGTGTCTGTAGCTGGCAACATGAGGAGATGAAAAACATCGCCAAAGCACTGGGTGCAAAGGGAGTTGATAGCTATCCGGACGACAGGTTCGACTTGATCTGGACGATACCCTACGATTATGAGGAGATAGACTCCGTGACATCAGAAAATTGCCCTGGCCTGGATGTGTGAAGATCGATGCGTAAACTCTGGGGGAGGAGATGGTACTATGTTGGGATCTGGTGGACGTACCTCGAAGTCGACTGCATGTCAAGTCACTTTAGTTCAACTGTGACCCGTCTTCATAGGGGAGGGTACATGCCAACGACAGTTCACCCACAAACAAGAGGCTGCCAGTTGTAACGCACTGCAATGTGGTTACAACCTTGAGGTCACTCGGAACTTTACACCCTCATTTCCATATATACCTACAGCACTCGAATTTTACCACAAACCCTAGATTTCGTCCCCCTACACAGGATTTGAAACATAACACTCATCACTTTACCAGCACGCACAAAAAGCCCCGGCCGGAGAACAATCTTCATTGCAGTCAAGAACCTTGGTCACGACACAGAATTCTAAGTCAAGCAGTCGTCAGTGGACGATACCCCCAAAAGCCCCCCGTCACAGAACAACCTCTATTCGATCTAGCAGCCCAGATCGCGACTAAGAACCTCGCCGAAGAGTCAGTACTATATCGCCACGCACTGAAAAGCCCTCTGAGAGAACGAATTTCTGTACAATAAAGCAAGTTCGCATCACACAGAACTCCAGACGAACAGGTCACCACTCAACCACCACACCAGAAAACCCCGCACGCCCAACCGTCAGGATGACTTTGTCGGATCAGCAAGAGAGCTACCTGAAGCAGGCCCCTCCTCTTCGACGAGTCTCGAAGACCGATGACCTTCGGGGTGCCTACTCCAAGAAGGGTGAGGAGGCTGCCAGTGAGGAGGAACACCACCAAAAACAGCAGCAAATGTTCAATCCAAGCATTGAGACGCTCCGACGAGCGCTCACCAACCTCAAGAAGGTTGGAAAACAGGGCCAAGACCCCGAGACGGCTGCCGCCCCCCTGGCCAACGGCGGCAAGGAGAAAACGGTGGACGAGCTCGTCCAAAAATACGAACAGATCGAGGAGGCGGGAGGCCAGAAGACAAAGAGAGTTCACTGGGCCCCAGGATTTTAAGGGGAGATAGTAGCACGGGTCTTGTCTTGTTTTTGTTTTCGGGATTCGCACTTTGGTTTTTGTGCAGTTCACAGGTCACGTTTGATACCCCTTCCGTCACCGGATAATACAAGTTGTTAAGATCAAACACAACTTCATCTGCCCTTATTAGTGACACCGCGATCCTCTGAAGTAACCTACTCAGAATATCAACCTCGTACGTTACCAGTACACAATATGCAAGCACAGTTCGTAACATCTGCAGCTTTCAGAGCTACGCGTAGAAGCCCAAGGAACCAATCCTCGATTGCACACGACAGCTTCTGAGGTTAGATTAAGGTGTTCGGCTTAACACGTACTTCATTTTCCACAGGCTTTCTCTGAATATCATCGTGAGAGTATCGTATGACACAAGGCTAGCATCCGAAGTAACCAGAAACCCCACCGCCAGAGACAATAGCAGGAGTCTGGTTACTTTTGGCCGTTACCTTCACATGGCTGTTTGCTTCCAACGGCTAGGGACCACGCAAGCCACCGTGGCACCGTCTAGCCTAGCACCGTCTAGGAGCTGTTAATGTACATTGTACGAAGTAGCTTTATGCCAACGTCTTTCACCGGCGTGCGCGAACACAAAGCAAAATACCTTGTACGTGCGATATTATATCAATGCTCTGATGATGGCGGCGTAGAAGAAAATATCGATCTACAGACCGTCGCGGCACGTGCAACGACAGTGCCTTCGGTGACTTTACCAGAAACTCGAGATAGCCTAATGGTGACAGGCGAGTCGTGCCACCATGGTACGTTTTGGCTTTTCAAGATGGTAATCATCCAGTGGCAGTTATATTCATCCTGCTCCAGCTACACAGACTGACAGACGATTGTCTCTGCCGCCAAGACGTCACAGCAAATGCCAGATCGCCAATTAAAGAACGGTTCGGCCAATCGGCAATATTCCTCGAGCATTGACAGGACTAGCTGGCGTCCCGCCCGCGCTCTGCTCTGGGAAACGATCGGAGAGATCTGTAACAGGCGCACGTCGCGCGCAGGGGACGATCTGCGACGAACTGTCTGATCGTTCCGAACCCGAACCCGCCGGCAATATGGCTTGCACGAACGCCTCGCGTGGTCTTGAGAGGACAATGCCTTGTCTTCGACGCCTATATAAACGAGAGGATGCGCGCAATCTGCTGTCAATCTTTCGTCTCATCTCGTCCATCCCGATCAACAAGACTTTCGTTCCATTACCCACCAGCAGAACATTCCATTCGACCCGGTGTCGACTTTCTTATTCGCCCTGTATAACTACCGTTGCATTGTATAACTATCTCGCACATTATATCCTTGAAGGAATTACATAATACGACACTCCATCCACTACCGTCAAAATGGTTCGCATTAGCATCGTCGCTACTCTCTTCTGTATGTACATCTATTCCCGTCCACCATGGCTGTGACCCTAGGGACAGACAGCTGCATAGCATCGATTGACTAACTTTGATCACTACAGTCGCCGCCACCGGCTTCGCCCTGACCCCCAATGATGCTGGTGCCCGTGATGTCGGCAATGGTGAAGGTGTGTGCATCCGTTATTTGCTTCTATTTCTCCCTTGGCTGTCCTGTCCTGTCCCATCCAATCTCATCTCCCAACTCCCCACCCTGCACACTGGGGACGATTCCCACATGGTTAGCATGGCGAAACCAACAGTAGACTGACGTAATGAAACAGGCGCTCAATTCACCACCGGTGGCTGCGTCTCCGACGCCGATTGCCAGGAGGGCTGCTGCGCCGGCGGCGCCTCGGACGCCGAGGGCAACCCCGTCGGCATCTGCTCGGGCATCGGAGCCGAGTTCCAGGCCGGCAAGACGGGCTGCGGCTTCGAGGACCCCAACGCCGACCAGACCATCGCCAACGCCAAGAAGATCGTCGAGAAGCAGGGCTTTTAAGTCCTAGAGTTTATATGATATCCCAAGTTGAGAAGTGAGGGAGTGATGGATTGAAGGCTGGGCTTTGCCCTCCTTGCTTGCCCAAAGTTACGTGGGAGGAAGCGCAAACGTTTATATATGATAATCGAACTAGAAGCTGGTTGGTCATCGCTGAAGTTGTGCACGAACTCGTCCCGCTGCCGTGATATGTTGATGCGCATATGTACAAGGGCGCCGATACTCGTGGGAGGCCATGGGACCGGCCCGACCACCCCGCGGATAAGTGAAAGGAACGGGGAGAGCGCCGACTGATTGGGCTGGATTCCATGCGCAACCTAGATCGTGCGTATATAGAGTCTCAGAAAGTGGAATCAAGTGCTTCCAAGACAAGGCGACAAGGCATGGGGCGTGTAAGGTTCTGAAGCGGTTTGACTATCAGCTCTCCTACAAGCTTGAGGGCTCTGACCAAATATACAGATAATGCGGGTGAACGCCAGAAGCAACAATGAAATATGCCGAAAGGATGGATAACATCAACTATTGGGGCCAAGGCCATATTTCTATTCCATTGGTATGCACCACTTCTGTTCGTAATATTTTCCGGCAGTAGCAGCTTCATATTTACTCTCCTCCCTTATATACGATCATGGGAGTGTAACACTAATCATGAGAAACAAACTATAGCCCCCCGCCCCATGGCGTGTTTCGTGCTCATTCACCACCCTACACCCCATTTCTCGACGGATCATTGGCGTAAAACCCATCCAAAACCGCAGCGACAGTGGCGTTCGTCACGCCAGGCGCGAGCTTCAGCCAATGCTGGTTCGACACGCGGGTGTCGTTGACCCAGGCGTTCGAGCCGTCCTCGGCCACCCGGTTGTACCCGAACTCATTAGCGTAGGCGAACAAATTCGGCACCCCGAGCAGCGCGCTTGCCCCCTCAAGCCCCAGTATTCCATACAGCGTAGTGATGGGATCCCACGACTCGCGCGCGGTGCGGCACCGGCCCACGTACCACTGGTAGGCGGCCAGCACGGGCGAGCCGGGGGGCGCGGTGGCGGCGAGCGCCGCGCCCGAGAACACGTCCCCGCCCAGCTCGCCCCCCGAGAACGTGACGGGCACGGCGCGCGGCCAGCCGTTGACGACCTGGGCGGTCACCGACGGGTCGCCGCCGCCGCCGAAGTTGAACTCCCAGCCGGACGGGTACCGGCCCCCCATGACGACCAGCTCCGCCACCTTGGCGGCCACGAGCGCCGGGCCGGCGAGCGGCGAGATGGCGTCGGGCGGGCTGGCTAGCAGCGCGGCCAGGTTGGTCAGGAAGCCGATGGAGATCAGCGTCACGCCGCCTCGGCCCTCTTCTGTTGAGGCGAGGAGCGAGCGGTACAGCGCCACCGGGGTTGGCGTTGACGCGGAGTCGTTCAGCGAGCGGGGCCAGTTGTGGGATACCCTGGCGGCGTATTCGGCGTGGCTATATCGTTACCCCGATTCCCAGGTTGTTAATGATCATCCTGCGAATTGAGCGAGGTAAGGTACGGTAAGCAGAGGGACAGGCGGCCGGGCGCAAACGTACAGAAAAGTATAATCGTCGAAATAAGTTTCGTTAGTCAACGGGCGCAGAGCTCCGATGGGGACGTCCCCATTGCCGAAGTAGGTGTTGATGGAGCTGGCGGCTAACGCGCCGTATTTGGAGTTGGTGTCGATGACAACCCCGCGCAGATCGACCAACCCGCGGTTATGCAGCACGTTGGCGACGGCCAGGGCGCCGACATCGTCAACGTCCGAGAAGATGTCCGTGTCGATTATAATTGGCTTGGTACGATTATAAGGAGCCCTCTTTGCGCTATTGGGACGGAAAAGGGAGCAGAAGACGAGGATAGACTGAATCCAATGCATCGTGTAATTGGCAAAGGGTCGACGGTGGCGTTTCAAGGAAGTATCATGGGAAGAATGTGGTGACGAGGATGACAAGATCGTTGCCATCAATTATGTTGGCATATCAAATATATAGTAGTCATCTAGGACCTCGGGAGTATGCGCTCTATACAATGATATACTACATATCTAGCTCTACATCGCTCAGGGCGGACTAGAGCTAGCTGTTCCTTGGAATCCCCCCTAACTCGTAATGGGTAACGCCTTATCGCCCAAACCAGGGGTCAAGCGCAAGAGTCCATGCTGATGGGGTTGGATTCCACTATAGGACTACCACCTCATGTCCTTGGAGAGCAGTGGACAATGCTGTAACTCCGTAACCCATGACTTGGCCTGTTCAAGTAGTATAGACGGGCTTGGCACAGATTATCACAATATATAAAGTTTCTTCGTTTTGTACCACAACCTTACAACAAGGCGAGAGCTTTGTTGGAGACATGACAAGGAGAAAATCCCAGGTGGATCAAGAATTTGAATATCACTGTTTCTTTATCAAAAAGGGTTGGAAGCTCTCCTTCAGGATTTCTGGCTTCCTTTCCGCGAGATCCATGATAAGCTGCCCAAAGAGGCCGTTCGCCCATGTGAACCTATTGGACGCATGTCGTCAGCAAAGCACCGGTAGCTTAGGTGAGCAGTTCATTAACGATTTAATCAATAGGGGGGTCGACTGGGAGTCCATCCAAGGAGGTCGGCCGGTAGATAGGCCGTCATAGGAGGTCGACCGGTAGACCAGTAAAGGAGGTCGACTGGTAAGCTGTCGCTGACACTCGGTACCAACTTACATGCATGCACTAGCATCTGGATATCTGCCTACCGACGAGTAGTCTAGCACATCTTGCTGACATAGGGGTTGATAGGTACGACACGGGTAAGGAAGAGGGGAGTTAGGCTGAAAAACAGCAAACGACATAGAGAACAAAGGCAAACAGGGAGACGAGGAAAGAAGAAAACCTAAGCATCAAAGAATCAGGTATAAGAAAAGGGAAAGGAGGAAAGATGAAGCTCACCACTGCCTCGTCCACTGGTGCGCATCGGAGCTGCTGACGCTCTCGTGGATGAGGCCGAGCCCGTCGGTGCTGGCCAGCAGCTCGCGCAGGGCGGTAGTGATCTCGCCGTCGCTGTCGGAGGTGAGGGCGCGCACGATGGCAGCCATGGGCCAAGCGGTGCCCGGGCGGACATGGGGCGAGCCGACGGCCGACAGCACCGATCCGGGGCTCCACCAGGGATTGCCGCGCCCCAGCACGAACCGCCGCGTCGCCTGGTACGTCGAGTCGTTGCGAGCCACGTAGCCCCCCAGCAGGGGCGCCGACAGCAGCGACGGCACGTTGGCGTCGTCCATCAGGTTGCGCCCGCCGAACCCGTCCACCTCGTACGCGAAGATCTTCTCGTCGCCGTCGCTGCCGGGCGGCTGCACGACGCCCCACTGCGCGATGGCGTCGCGGATGCCCGCCGCCATGTCGCGCATCTCGCGCGCGAGCTCGGGCGCGAGCTCGTGGGGCAGCTGGTCCATGATGTCGGAGGTCAGCTCGAGGTAGCGGGCCAGCATCATGTTGGCGGGGACCTGGAACTCGAAGAGGGCGGAGTCGTCGCTGGGGCGGAAGGGCGAGCGCACCATGCCAGTGTAGTTGACGGGGCTGCCGATGCCGTGGTTGCCCAGGGTGCCGGCCGACGACATGGTCTGCGACTGGAAGGTGTAAGGGGGCGGGAGCCAGGTGCCGTTGACGGGGTCGTACGTGGGCTGGCGCATGGCGCGGCTCGTGGCGAGGATGGACTGCACGGCGGCGACCCACTGGAAGCGGCCGAAGAAGGCGGCGTCGCCCGTGCGCGCGTGGTAGTCGTGCGACAGCTGCAGGAAGCCGCCGAAGTCGTCCAGCTCGAAGTTGCACGTGAACACGATCCGCTTGTCGTAGGGCGGCGTGACGGCGTACACGGCCCCGTTGATGTCGGGCTTCATGCCCGACTCGGGCGGCGGGTGGAAGGCGTTGCAGTATGGCGAGATGGTCAGGTAGCGGGCCTGCAGGTTGATGGCGCCGCGGAAGAGCGAGGCGACGTCGTCGTCGCGGCTCCGCAGCACGGACCGGTAGGGCGCGATCTGGTTCGCCGAGTCGCGCAGCCACATGGCGTTGATGTCGCCGGTGATGAGGAAGGCGAGCTCCTCGTCCGAGTTGTTGGCCGCGACGCCGCGCCACTTCACGGCCGTGTCCAGCGTGTTCGGGAACGTGTTCTCGAACAGCCGGAACAGGTCCGGGTCGTAGATCTCGCCCCGCATACGCTCGATGGCGGCCTCGACGCCCGACGCGTTGAAGGTCCGGCACGCGGGGCTCGGCCGCTGGTACGCGAGCGCGTAGGCCCCGGACGACAGGGGCTCGTTGCGCCGCGTCGAATACGATCCATAGTCCGGACAGCTGGAGACGTCGACGGTGGGACGAGGGGGAGGGGTCGAAGAGGCGAGAGCGAACAGAATCGCTAATGACAAGGCCCGTAGTACGTTGGATAGCATGGTCACGATCTACTATCCTACTCGGCTTCTACCAACTGCTAATGACTAACTGTCACTAGTTACTACTTACTGCATTCGACCGCATAGAGTGACGAGGTACATTGGCGAGAATAGCGCAGACACAAGTTATGGGTTTCGACCTGAGGCATTCAGCCCGAACTTTAGGTTTAAGGGTTCCCAGCATTAGGGGATGTTGACTTAAGCATAACATTGGAACCTGTCCTCAGTCCACCACCCCTGCTGCCAAGCCAATGAACCAAGCTTGGCCCGCAAATCTGGATGGTGATCCGAGCAACGGCAGGTCTCCTGCGGCATATCTGAGTGCTTGTGTAGACGATGCTGTATACCGTATGCAGTATATAGTATATACATAGGTCTAGATCCGCAGTTTCGTCCTGGACGAATTGGGCCTTGAGGTACGTAATAAGTCAATCGTGTATTTATGGGTGTGGGGAGCCAATGGCAATGCCAAGGCTCCTAGAGTTTGTAACCGGTGGACGGATAGTTACATTGGAGTCGTGAACGGTTACCGTGAACAAAAAACGAAAACCCGAATTACGAGATACGAGATAAGACATGCATGGTCCGGTGCTGTAGCTGTTGTATCAGTATATTAACGAATTAACGAATCAACAATAACAGCCCTCATGTAGCTGCAGTAGGTATTGGCCGGTTTTTGTAACAACCCAGTCGCCAGTGTTCGGTCGTGATGTTGATGTAATCATGTAATTGGAGTGAGGCTTGCAAGCTGTAACCAACAACCTCGAGGCTTGAATTGGTCGAGGTGGCGCGGGTGGTCAAAGCACACACTCGGAGTCGGAAGTCCATTCAATCTGGAGGTTGGAATGCCGCTGCGGCATTCAAGTCACCAAGCAGCCAAGGCGATGACGTCGGCTCTTTCCAAGGCTGGGAAGTTCATGCGGCAAATCATACTTTATCGGCCTTATCAGCGTTATCGAGGTGGAGCGCGGGACGCATGTGCTCCTCAAATCAGCCAATCAATCAGACTTACTCATCCTAGCTCCTCATGGCCGCTCAATGAGCGATATTTAAGTTTTGAACGGTCCACTTAAAGCCGCCCCAAAGTTAGAAATGGACCAATGCCATTCGGCGCGCGGGAGCTTCGGCCTTGAACATTGGCGCAGGATTCCTGGGATTCCTGGGATTCCTGGGCCATTCGGGGCGCTCTTAATAACAAAAACAAAACCGTCCCATCTCACCCGCTCACACCATCCCGTCAGCCAAACCTTCCACCTGAGTTGGGACGAATCTTCTAATTTACCCTCACCACTCCGTCTCCTCCCGCCCTCCTCCCCTTCCATCGAGGTCGCTCAAGCTGGACACCCCTAGTCCTTTGCTTCAATGTGGTCCATAAGTCCGAATTGAAGAATATCGGCTCCGCCACCAAAAAGCAGCAAGGCACGGCACGGCACGGGTCAGCCAGACTGCCGCCTAGTGAGATATCTTGGTCTGCATAGTACCTTTCTCGACAACTTAAACCCCGCAAGAGACGAGACCACACGAGACGAGACAGGATCCAAAATATCGACACACTTTGAAGTTCAAACGCGACAATATGCATTTCTTCAACTTGCGTGACCTAATCCCCTACCCGAGTGGTGCCAATGCCTCGGATACCGCCATTCACGGCTTCCATCTAAACCTCACGGCCCTGAACTTCTGGAACTACACCCTCTTCGACAATGGGACCCTATCTAACAATTCGTGGTGCTTCATGACCGACCTTCCCTATACGCCCGGTGCCGTCCTAGACAATGGCACCTTCATCAACGCGACGTCATGTTATACCCCTACCAAGGCCATCGGTACTCGTTCCGGTATTGGTGTGGGCTTTGCAGGCGCTTTCGGTATCTGCCTGGTTCTAACGCTTGTCAACCTCGCGAGGCATGGAAGGTTGTATTTACCAGCCGAGAAGAGGTTCTATCCCATCGGTAGGAGGTGGCAGTGGTACTGGGGTTCCTTCGTCTGTGCCACCGCCCTCATTGGCCTCTTCTTCGGTGTCGACGTCGACCGCTACTACATCATGGAACTTCCCCTTGTCATCAATATTTTCTTCTGGTTCCTCATGCAGATGGGTACAGTGGCTTTGGTCTGGGAAGCTGTGCGCCACTGGGGAAGCTGGAAAGAGAGACAGTTCGTTGATCCTAACCCCTTCGTGCTGCCACAGTCGGATAGAAGGGGCATGTTCGAGTTCTGGCTCCCTCTCTTCTTTTACTTCTGGCTATGGATGGTACGTTCAGCTTCTCTCTCCCGGTACCTATAGAATGTACTGACATTTCCCTTCTCCAGAACTTCTTCATGATCATCCCCAGAAACTGGGAACCTCTCGAGCTCCAGCGATCCAAAATACAAACTATAGAACAAGCCGAGCCTATGGCTACCGATATACGCTTCAAGCTCGCTGGGTTCATGCTCGTCATATGCTACGCCACTATCTTCGTCTCCCTCTGGCATTCCATCCGCCATTATGAACCCCGGAATCGCGGTTGGTGGGACCAGGTTATTGGATTTGTTGGATACATGCCCTTCCGCTTCGTATTAGAGCTCCCGCTTCTGCTTGCTCTTGTAGCATACCAGATCCTCTGCTCCTTCCGTTTCCGCCTCTCCCCTCTCGATGCCGAAGACACCAACCTCGTCGCTATGTATGTTGGTGGCTACCTTCCGACCCTGTTGATTTTGATCGTCCAAATCATCGATGGGTTCGTGCGCCCCAACGAGGATCGCGAGTTGATACGCCAAAGACGTGAAAGAGGCGATCAGATCAACCGTGAACTCGGTATCACAGCCAAGCCGGCATGGTGGCGCCGTATCAACGGCCAGTTCCGTAGTGACAACATGGCTGATCAGGTTTTGCGCAACGTCCAGGAAGTCGGTGGCGGACGCCCGACGGCAAGGCAGGTTGAGCATCTTGCCGAGATGCGCGCAGCAGAACCCGATCCCGAGGTCGCCGGGCCTGGTCGCAGTGGAAATATCATCGAAATGAACGAGATGCGGAGGGCCAACAGCGTGGCCAGCAGCGCTCACGGCGTTCCGCCACCGCCCTACACACCATATTCCGGCAAATCCAACCAAAGGAAAAATGATCAGGCGATGCAGGCCGCTGCAGCTTTGCTCTTTCCGAACGGTGCCCCTCAGACGGCTGCAGAGGGCAGGGGCAGAAACCCCGCAGAAGAAGCGACGCAGACGTCACAGCGGACGCAGCGGCCTGGCACGAGCGAGAGGAGCCGCAGTACCGCGAGTGGGGCTTCTTTGACAGGCCCGCCACAGCAGGTCCGAAGCATGTTAGATATCTAAAGGAGGGAGGGGGGCGAAATTCTGGCTGACGCAGATACGATGTGGCTGGGGTGGATACAACTACCTATGGTGGAAACCTCCGGTCTTTGAACATGGGTCACGACGATTTGCTTTTGCGGCGTTCACACCCGGAGCACCCGGGGCAAATAGTTACATATATGGGAACTATCTACCTGCACATACATATAGGATACTGACTACATAGTCGGGAAATTAGGGGTGGGTGGGCTGGTTTTGGATATCAGCCCCCCTCACGCGCGATGCTAGCTTGAAAGCTTGCCCTGGTATAGCGCTGTAGTGTAATGTTAAAACCTATTATAAGACTCGATGAAATCACATGCAATATCGTAATCGGGCACGTCGGCAATAGATACGTTAGGGACAGTGTAGAGACGGGCGAGAGTGGACAGAGGTCACTCTTCGCGCGGCTACGTTGGGTAGATTAGCAGTTACCAACCGGCTCTGGACCTTTGCTATGATGCTGGCCCCTTTTTCAAGAGCCATCCTATCAAAGCTCCAAAATTCTGTAAGCTTATCAGCTGCCAGTTCTTCGTTAAACCATGAAACCTTATTGAGGCAACATTGTAGTTAGTTGATATGCCCTTTAGGAAGGAGGTTTATCATTGTACCTTAATAACGTGATTCTTAGGTGAGTTATGGCAATCTTGACCGATCGAGAGGCCCGAAGTGGAACCCCGACGATGAGTTGACTATATGTTGGCTTATTTCACTATCCCTCTCCTGAGTCAGCCGCAAAGACCATAGGCGTCTATGATCGACATAACATGGTCATTATCACCCTCGCATCTAAATTCCTAGGATGGTACGAATATTGGCCAAACCGTGAGGGCTAAGTACTTTATACTAGATTATAAAGCTGTAATTATATCACGAACCCCCAAATGAAATTTCCAATCCGTGTCAGGACTGGCGAGATTCAGGGGACAAAACGGGGAAATGGGTAACACAAGATCTTCTCGCTAACTTACCGCCACAAGACAAAATGTCAACTTTACTATCCATAAGGGAAGCTACCCAGAATTCATCAAGTCCATAATAGCGTCAGACTGAAAGAGCTCATGGCGCCAGCAATTCAGTTCGCTTACGAAGGCCCTCCTGAAGAAGCCGAGTTCAGATCAGATCAGATCAACATCGAAATCACCATATGGTAGGAAAGGCACAACGCGAAAGCGTATATAAAAGAGTATGTCCTACCACGTTTACAGGTAAGTGATCGTTCCGAACCACCACCACCAGCATCGACAACAGCGGCCCATTACTTCTTTCTGCCCTCTTCAGTTTAGAGACCGACCAACCCACCAATTCGGCAAAGCATAGCTCTCCTCTTTCGTTTCGTACGCGCACAGAACTCTCAAAATCTCCCAGAAGGAAAGACCAAAAAAGCCACCGCCGCACCACCACCACACCGCAACGATGTACCCCTCTCTCCGCACCCTCGTCCTCGCCATCGGCGTCCTCGGCGCCAGTCTTCCCCTGCCCATCCTCGCCGACGCAGGCAACTATGACAATGCCACGCCCACGGCCACCGCTGTGCACGGCGACACCGACACCCCGGGTCGGAGCGCCGACACGCCCTGCGTGGTGACCAGCATCCCGAACAGCGCGAGCTGCAACGCGTCCGAGTGCCCGGCCTCGACGGAGTGCAAGCTCAGCGACGCCAACAACTGCGTCTGGGCCAGGAGGAAGCGGCCCTTCGCTTGCGTGCAGTGCAAGTGCGTCAAGGCCTGAAAGGGGGAAGAAGAAGGAGAGAGGCGAAGATGGGACGAAACTAGGGGGAGGCAGCGCAATGGAAGAAGTGGGACCTGACATGACCCGGCGCATAGCTATTCGCTCGCTTTGTGGTTGAATGTGTAGACGGGGAAAGGGGAAGGGGGGAAGATGGGAGGGATACAGCAGTGTTCATCCGGAGATGAGGTGGTGTTGGATGGATCCATACTATATGGTAGGGACGTTTTAAGGGGGGGAGAGGGGGCGGGGGTGGGCGTGGATTGATTGATATTACTGTATATAAAAACTTCCGTTCGGTTACACACTCGTTTGAGATATATATACACTCTTGTTTGCTATAACATTACACTTCTTAGCCTTCCATGGTATTCCGGATGTCGTAGTCGCAATAGTCGAAGTACCAATGAATGCCAGGGGGGTGGTGCGTGCGAAGAGCCGCCGCGGAAACTTCCTTGGAGCATATAGGCATGCTAGGCCAGGCGGTTATTATAATGTACACGATATAGAGACATCTAATTATTCCTGTCCAACGACGCGTTGCCTATACAAGCGGTTCAAACTGTACCCCCCTCGCGGCGATTTGAATGATACGTAGTATCAGTGGGTTGGTCGTACTGTTGTCGTCCTAGGCCGCTGTCTGGATCTCGAACCAAGGTCATTACCCCGGATTTAAAACCCCTATGTGGCGCATATACCATGCTCCGGAGCGCGGTCATTAGATATCTGCAGAGTAAGGTCAAATTCCCCCGATCCCCCCTTCTACCCCTATCTAGATAGTCAGACATCTTACCCCAAGCTCCCCGGTTGTCTTAGAGTTCGTTGATGTGATCATTAGGGTCATGGAATATGATGTACTCATGTTGAACATTAGAAAACTTGATTAGGGTGCTTCGATTCAGGGGGGCAGAGAGGGTGGGTAGCGAGGAGCGGATGGATGGTGTATGAGATGAACGAGAGCGCCAAGATTTATCGTCTGGTAGCTATTCAATAACAAGCTACCAAGCTACCCTCATGGTTACCTAGTTACTCGTCATGCATGTCTTGTCCTTGATATAAACTCGTTTCAAAACACACGAATCTCCATACTTGCGAGTTACGGGATATAGGGCCTGAACGCAATTCCAGCAGCATATATCCAGGGAGCGCACACACACTCAACACCAAACAGACGGCTGACACCGTGGCGAAGTATGATGAGCATAGTGTAGGTATATGTGAATTGCAAAGAATTCCATTTATATTGGAAGCGATCGGAGCCGTGATGACAAGTAGAAAAAAGCCCAGGGTATCAATTCCACCTACACACAACACAACACGACACACACGCAGAGACACACACACACACACGCTCACTCACTCACTCGCATCGTGATCATAACCGTCCGAGACATGTAGAATACCAAGCCCTTCCCTTCCATCTTCTTTCCATCCTATCCGCCATCCATATCCAAGGATGCCCCCCTACTGAGATCTAGAACGACCTCCCAACAGTCACCAATTCCACCCTCATCAACCGGGTACGTTGATTTAGGGCCAAACAACCACAAGTGTAGAAGCTCCTCTCTCGAAATATGACTCCAAGTAACAGCAAATGATGAGGAAGGAAGCCATCCGTTGGGAGAGAAGAGGCGTCTTCTCAATTGTGGTCTGGTGGCCATCTTCATCGAATAAAACCCACTCCCCTGTTCTCCCCCTCCATCCTTCCTAATCTTTAAGAATGGTCGGGTATCTCGGGTCATGTCATCAGTCATCAGCTAGGAAAAGGGGGAAAAAGAGAAAGCAATGTGTAAAACATCTAATCGGACGCTGCAAATCCAGATCAAGCGGTTCCCTAAGCAAAAAAATAGCAAAGCCCCAGTGGAAAAAGAAAGGGAGAAGGTAGACTGTTGGTCGGATAGTCGTCATCATCGACATAGGCTTAAATGGTGTGCTTGGAGAGTACGATGTATAAGTAGCAGCGAGTGCAGATGGTTGAATAACCCAATCCATTTAGCCATGAGTGTGAGTGGAAGAGAAGAAAAGGAAAGAGCAATCCTCGATAGGCCAAGCATCCGACCCATTTCTACGCCAATATGTGCGCCGTTCGTGTTTCGTGGATAATAACCTGTCCCGTGTATAGAAAAATGCATATGCTCCCGCCCCCTCCAAAATCAATGCTGAACCTGTAAAATCAAAAACGATCGTATAATCGTGCATAACTCGTGGATGCGTATCATAATGCTGTGGAAGCATGATATATAAGTAGATAAGGGTGTTTACTTAGATGTTGTTCCCTAGATCGATCGAAGTGGTGATGAGTAGAAGTTGAGTCATAAGTTTCGGCTTCGTCTAATGTATCCCAATAGTTTGATAGTCGTTCTCATGGAGTGAGGTAATTGTGAGGGTAGTAAGATGAAGGCCACCATAGTTAATAGGCTGTCGTCGCAGTGCCTTCGCTGGTAGCAACGGCAACAAGGGCTTGCAACCGGAGCATATTGTCTCGATCTCCAGGGTTGTCTCTGTTAGACTGCTGGGGTGCTGGAGGTGCCTCCCTGGCTGGGAAACCAGGAAACTGGCCAATGTTTGGATGTATCATACGATCCACGCGAGCAATCTTCTCGGGAGGGGCCTCGGCGTGCACCGTGACAGGACCATGATACCACCCGCGTCTTCTTGCCTCCCTGGGCCTAGTGATGGCCGGTGCCGACATTGTATGCTGATGGAACGCCCTGGACGGGCTGCTCATTTTGGATGGGCTCTCATGAACCACTACCGGTTCGTTGAAACGGACGATCGGAGGATTGACCCGGACTCGGTCAGCTTCAGCTTCAACAGCTTGGCTGGCCTCCTGGGCCCAAGAACTTGCACTGTCACGGGGCGGGGTATTGTTCGATGTGATATCCAACCGAGTCAACCCCCGATGCAAGCCCATATCCCAATTGACCGTGTTACGCCTTCCATCCGTAGCGGTCTCAGCGGCTGGTAACAAGGGTGGTGGATGCGTGGTATCAGCATCAATCATCATGGGGGATGGATTCCGCTTTGGAGGCGAAACGGGATGATGAGGGACAGGATCGAATGACTCAATGCCCGGAAGCCTCAGCGGCAAGCCTTGTTGATGCGGTGGATTCGAGACTGGTTGCGCTCCACCCACTGGGCTTTGGAATTGAGAGGGAGTATAAACATTACTTAGACGACTACTAGGGTTGCCGCCGCCGAAGTTGCTCGAGTCCGGATGCCAGGTGCGCCGCCGCCAAGCTTCATCAGCAATGGATGCCGTTGACTCGCGACGAGAGAAGATAGATGATGTGGGAGATGCCAACACGCTGCCGATGGGAGAGTACGGGCCGGCCGTCGAGGTGCTTGTTGGGCTAGGAGGGAATAGGGGCCGGCCAAGGTTGGTCCCATGTGGAGATTGGAACGGAATGCCCCCGGATGGAACACTTAGGCGCCTAGCAGGTGCTCTACTGCTAGTGTACATGCTATGCGACCTCGAGTGAGATGACGTCGGTGAGGCGATGCCCGAGCCCCATCGAGGACTATTCTGACCGGTGGAGAAAGTGGCTGAGGTCGGAGTGCTGAATTCACTAGGAGATACGGCCCGATATGCGTATGCGCCTGCGCCTGCGCCCGCGCCCTCGTTGGGGCTCTGGTACGATTCCATGGGGAGCCGCGAACGAGCATCTGCCATGACGAGGGGAGGTGGGCGAGGTCGCACCTCACTGAAAGTGGAGGATACTGAGCTGCCGATACTTGACGTGGATAGCGATTTCGAATGCCCTCTCCCTGGAGCTCCCATGCTGCCTGCTGTCGAAGCGCGAGCTCTGCCCGGCTGGCGTACCCTGTCAGTCCGGATCTGCCTTTGAAATCTGGTTCCTGTCGCAGCGAGAGAGTCGATCGGGATGTCTTCGTTTACGTGAACGGTTTGCGCGTGTTGGCGCAGATTATCTAAGCGAGAGAAACGCCTCGAGCAGTGGCACTGGAATGGTCTCTCGCCCGTATGTTTCCTAGATGAAGGTTAGCATGCATGCTTAAATAAGGAATCGTGCTCACAGCAAGGACCAGAAATATACCTGATATGGCGCGCTAGATGCTCGCTTCTCGTGAAGCTAAGATTGCATGGAGGGTAGTCAGTGCAGTAGAAGCGTTGTGACTTCTTCTTTTTGTTCGATCTTGTCCCATCCGCATTTACACTATCGTCGTCCGATCCGGCCCCATCATCGTGGCCTTCGCCGTCCGACTCTTCCATATCTACATCCTCCGAGTTCCCTCTGGATTTCCTTAAATGTTGTGAATTCTCCCGCTGCGGTGTCTGCTCGTCTATCTTCTCGGGGATCTGTATGGCCTGGGGAAATGGCGAGGTAGGCAAGGGGCGCTGCCCAAAGGTCGTCTTCGTTGGCGTCGGTGTAGTAGGTGATGGCACCAAGCCTTCGTCTTTTTTCGATTCCATCACGACCGGCGTATTAACAGGTCGGAATGTTGCCGCCATTGTATCTAAGCTTCGGTGGGGCCTGGGTTTCGGAATTTTTCGGCAATCCTAAGAAAGCCGCAGGGAGGGGCCCCTGTGTTATGTACTGATAGCCTTGCTTATTGACCAAGCGACTCTGCGTTGTAGAAATGGTGGGGTGCAGAAGTCAGGGCGAAGAGGCCTGCCTTTCGAGACAATCCAGATGTAGACGGAGGCGGGAGGACAAAAAAGGGGGAGGGAGAAGAGAAGAGGAAGAAGGGATGACGAGAAACCGTTTCAACTCATTCGAAGACCTGTTTCACACTCGCGCTCTCTTGTCCGACTCTGGAGATAGTTGGCTATTTCGGTTGCGTGATAGGTTTGGCGTTAATATCCAAGATTATGCCTCTGATGGTCCCGGAGCCTAGTGGTGGGGGGGTTCGGATCCCTATCAGGGCTGCACAGGGACAGGCTGGCTGAGGGAAGGGCGTGATGAGTGAGTATGCCCGGTTGCTTATTCTGTCTTATATCCGCTGCGCCGGTTATGTGAGATTCTGCGAACGAAGCCTGGGCCTCAGAACTTGCGGGTGGTGGAGGGGCAGAATGGCAGAAGGGCAAGGGGCAAGGGGCAATGGAGGCGGTGCCTGACCGGAATGGAACCTATCCCGTGTTGTCTGTCCTATTGTTACTCGGACCAGTGGTAGTAGGTAGTCGGCAACGAGTCTGTGTTGTGTGATGGAGATGGATACCTATAATATGCTCCCGGTCCACGGTCTAAAGTCCAAGGTCCAAGGTCCAAGGTCCAAGATCCAAGGTTCCTGGTTGACAGGTGGGTGGGTGTTCAGGTGTGTAGGTAGTACCGGATTTAGTTATGCGCTAACAGCGAGGTGATGATAAAAGCAAAAGTGCGCCCCCGTCTATCGAGTGAGGGGCTACGGTGCACCCAACACACCTGGCCTGCAACTTCTGCAAGTGAGAAACTAATGAACCACTGGGCCGAAAGCGAGAGGGCTGAATCTAGAAGCGCGAGCCGATCCAACGTAAGGTGAGATAGGGGCAATGACAACGACAACAACGACACTGACACTGACACCGACACTGACACTGACACTGACACTGACACTGACACTGACACTGACACTGACACTGACACTGACACTGACACTGACACCGACACTGACACCGACACTGATAATGACGGGAATATCCTGTCACTTGATTGTCGGCTCAGTCATTCAACTCAGCAAGGCTACTTCAGATCGGGCAGATAAGGCTCATCTCATCAGTCAGGGTCAGGTCAGGCAACCGTGTTAGTTTAAGAGCTGCGCTGTATAATGCGTATAATGTGTATAATGTTGCGCATCACACAAAACTAATGATAAGGCCGATCGAGTTGAGAGTCAGTTGCCGGCTACAGAAATCAGTTCTTGCAAGTGGCATTGGTTTGATTGAGTCATGGAACCCAGTTTCAGTTTGGGATGATGCTAATGTTAATGTCACCGACGTGGTACACACTGCATGAAATGGATTGTGGTCGTGTTGTGGTTATTGTTGTGGTTATCGTTCGAAGCGATGCTGGTGCGGGTGCTGTGCTGGTGGTAGAGGAGACGGTTGGAATGGTGGCAAGAAGAGTGCGAGGAGAAGGAATCGATGAGGTTAGTTTTATCGGACGCCGCAGAATGCCGTAATACACAAGATAGGTAGGTACATAAGACGAGTTATTAATCCTGTACGATGATGAACGAGCGATGGGTGGATAGTTAGTGGCATGGCATGGCATGGCATGGCAGCGCAGCGGCAGCGGTTCCTCACTCTGCTCTCAGTCGGGGTCGGGAGGATGACTGATCAAGCCCTCAAACCCGAACCGATGGCCTCATGGGGAGGGCGCTGGAAGGGTACGAAGTATGTTCAGGGCTACTGGCTGGTTAAGGGATGGCTTGGAGCCTTGGAGCCTTGGAGGGATGGAGATGCTAGTAGTTAAAATCCGAGAAAGGGTGTCCGGGTGCCCTGGACCTGCCCTGACTTGCCGTGTCCTGCCCTGCCCTGTCCGTCGCGAAAGGTACCTGAAAAGCGTAAAAGAAACTCTGGTGTGGGAAAAACACCACTGAAAAACAGGCATGACATTTGACGGACAGGGGCTAGTGGATCCGCAAGGTCCAGGCTCGGAGCTTGGCGAGCAAGGGCAGTTTACGGGTCATACCTACTTTGGTACCTTACCACCTCCCTACATACCTGCATAGTGCTACATAAAAAGGACAATAGATAAATTATGCCTCTGCGGTATTGCTTGTTTGTGAATATATAAATACCACTTAGAATCTCTGCCCTCGAAACCACACACGTTCGTTCAGCTTACGACCATGGCGAACAACCTGGAAAATCTAACAATGTACCTACTTCGCAGATGCATTGTTGTGATGGTCTCTGTTGCTGCCCCTGGGCGCTATTCGAGATCGAAAGAAAGTACTAGTAGCTAGCAAAGTCCTCGTTCGACGGCACATACCTACTACGGCAACTACATACGTAGGTAGGTACCTAGCGCCTAGGCAGCTTCGTAAGGGATTCCTCTGCTCTACCTAGCGGTTTCAGGCGTTTTCTGCTCCCAGCCCAGCGCTGGTCGCTACGAAGCAATTACAAGCCGGTCAGACAGCTTTTTTGTATTGCCGAGCACAAGCATTATAGCAACATAGGTAGCACGATGGTAGGTAGCAGCCCAAACCAAGACGGGAGATCTTGATCTTGATCGATGTCCGAGTTCGCGTGGCTGGGGGGGAGCGAACTGAGGGGGTAACAAATCAGGTCATTTGAAAAGACGCTGGTCCATTCATGAGGGGGGAAGTTGTGTTGGCGTTTATTATTGTTGTTGGATGATGTGATGCGGCATACCACCTACTACATATGTAGGCTACGGTACTACTACATACTCCTAGTGCATAGTATACTTCGTAGTAGGTTGTCTGATGGTTACGATGCAACTGGATGCAGTGAATGCAGCCAGCGGATGCGATCTCAGCTGCTAAGAGCTGCTAAGGTAAGGGAAGGGAAGTTAAGGAAGTTAGGTTCTGTCTGCCAGCTTTTTGCCTCCTGTAGCTAGGCTAGCGCCATCGCTAGGCGAGGGGTTGGCTGACGGGCTGAAGTTTATACTACTATAGTACCTATACTCTGCCTATTATGAGTGCTAGATATATGACATCGCTGCAACTCCCCCTCTAGCTATAGGCTATAGTAAGTATATGTAAGCAGTAACTCGTTCAGCTTTAGCGCTTCGACTCACTTCATTACTTGCAGTAGGATGTCAGTTAGCTGTAGCGAGTCATATCATGTACTTATAGTCTATACTATTGAGTAAAGTTCAGGTAGCTACGTAGTTTTACTCTCTGGGTATATATGTGGTGATAGTAGACTAGCCTAGCAAGTGTGTGCACATGCCCCTTATTTTGTAGGTAGTCGAAAACATAAAAGTCAGTTCTGGATTCGTTGAAGCATATCTCCTCACATTATATGCACATTATATGATCGTCCGCATTATACAGAGTGCACCTTAGCGCACTGGAAGGCTCTGGCTATACGTACGGGTGTATGCGTCCTCAGCTATAAACCATGCCAGGATATCTACCCTAGATTTCAGATTTCCTGCCGCCCGTCAAGGGCCTACCTGGTAGCATATGTAGGTACGAAGTACTGTACCTAGTATATCCGATATTCTATCTCCAGCCTGCTTTACCGCGCTGCTGCCGCGTTGCTCTATAAAAAGCGACATTTACCTAATGGCGGGGTTGGTAGTCAGGTAGTACAAGAGACCGTGGACCGGTCTCCTGGTTCGGGTTGGACGCCCGTGCCCCTGCTTCTCTGCTGGCATACATCCATGGATGGGCGTACAATATCCAAATCATGCTGTATATTGGCTGCATATTGTGTCGTACAATCTACTATGGCAAGTAACTTTAAAAGAGTCGAGGCCAGCGAATTCACGAGTGCAGCATGCAGCATAGAAACTTCTGCCAGTATGTAGGAATATCAATCAGCTCCGCCAGCTCCTCCGTTAAGCGTGTATGTACATACGGGGCGCCTGGAGCTCCAAACAGTTTGTTGTATGTATGTACATTGATTCTCCTGCCCACCCGGCCCATAAGGTTGCCCGCAAATGGGCCGTGATCTCCGCATCCCTCGGATCGTCAAGTCATACCTGCTCCAGCCGTCCGCTAGAAACGCGGCATTCCGGTGGGCCTCGCTCGCTAGCTCGTTGGAGGCACATCTTTAAGAGGGTTTTCTGGAGGGGCTGGAGGGGTAAACCTTCTAGCAGCAGCAAGGTACACGATTGTTAGACGGCAGCATTTACATCATCTTGAGCTTGCATATGTACCTCTCAACATACGTCTAACTCGATGGACTGTAGCGTATGCTTATCATCTCCTGTCTACTCCCACCAGATCACACGCAGATGCTCCCACTGTGGCTGTGTGGTGTAGAACGCGCACCATCCGACCAGCAACTTGTTTTTACTCTGCAAATCCTGAGTCCAAGGATATCCGTTGAGAAGCTCATCAGACAGTATAGAGAAGCCTACTGACTAGTCAGGGACGGGTCACATGCATTCAGAGATACTATCCAACGATGCGAATGTTGATCTCGCCTAGGGGCTGAGAGCGCCTATGATCGTAGCCCGGAATCGACTATACTTGTCAGTATTCTTTCCTTCCGTGTAATCATTACTAGCTGGCACATTGCCGCAACAAAGCCGCCGAGAAGGCTGCGATCCCCTCGGATTATGGGTATGATCTACCATCCCTCAGTACATTGTGACGCAATACGGCTCCATCGCTCGACCCTGATCTGTGTATGCGATGATTTGGCGATGGCTGGAACGTGGGGTAATCTCATGCTTTACACGTAGGTATCTTTTGTGCGGGATACATATGCTCACTCTTATCAATAATTATCACGTAGGGCTTAAGGGGCCCCCTACTGATACTCATATAGTTATTACACATCAATCACCCTACATTCGGAGGCTAACCTGAACCCTAACTACTTTATCCCCCCCTCAAGAAGCTCAAGGAGGCTACCATATGCGGAACACCCCAGATACTTATTACAAGGCCTGATACCGTGTCTGCGTATGTTGTACTTGCCTGCTTACTCGGTGCCTGTCTGCGACATTTTTACTAACCCGCATCGGTGGTCCAGGGCAGGCCCAGGTTCGCCGCCGCATTCCGTGCTGATGTTAACCTGCATGGGCTGCATGGGAGAAGGGTATATCTAAAGTGTCCAGCTGACACCTCCATTACAGCCCTTCTCCTCTCGGCCGTCTCCACACCCTCCTCAATGTTGTTGTCATACGTTTCACAGTTGTTGCTACCTGCCAGGTTCGTACAATGGTGCTCTGCTCTTCTGTCGACTCTTCCT
Organism: Diatrype stigma; assembly: GCA_022225965.2. Taxonomy (NCBI): domain Eukaryota; kingdom Fungi; phylum Ascomycota; class Sordariomycetes; order Xylariales; family Diatrypaceae; genus Diatrype; species Diatrype stigma. The sequence goes on from JAKJXP020000002.1 coordinate 593,624, forward strand.
TTCTGCCCTGGCCCTGTCCTGCCTCTTGAGATCGGGTCGCACCAGGCGGAACACCAGAGCACCCAGAATGGTGTCGGCATATTTCTCGCATGAAACGTGAAGGTTTGTGCTAGCAGAGGCAAGACATCGCCCATTGTCGGACGGGCCTGTTCGCACTTTGAAACAGGCACAATTCAGGGGAAACAGTGAACCTAGCCTCGCTCACAAGGTTTTTCTTATTATCGTGGGTTCCGATATCACGGTTCATGTACCTGATGATCTCTCACATTTCACCATCCAGGTTCCCTCTCAGGCCCATTACAGTTGCTTGCTACATAGGAGTATCCGATGGGTCCGGACATACGCCCGCGTCGTCACCAACACGTGTTCCGCTGCACCACCAGAGGTACACCGAATTGTGAGCAGTCAAGAGCGTATTGGGCTGGAGGAGCAAAACACCGCGGTTCACTCCTGCGACACGTCTTCTCCATGCTGACATTGCTGCGATACTTATCGTTCATGGTGGTGGCCACCCCATTCTCGGACTTCCTCTCTCATGTTCGTCGCAAGTCATGTAAGCTGTAGTTAGTTAGGGGCCGCCCAGAACAACCCAACCAACCCATGCAAGGGATAAGTTTTGTGCTACCATTCTGTGTTACCAGCCAGACTGAGTCAGCCTAGGCCAAGCCGCGATCCAGCCCCTCCCCCGCCATGAATCCATAATCGACTCAGGTCAGGTCTTCTGCTACAGCCACATCAGAAACATTGAACTATAGCTTATCGATAAGTCTTGCGATAAGAAGAAGGTTCATACTATTGTATAATGACTATCCATCCTGCCCACTGTTGTGAAGCTGTCGTGTCGTAGCTAAGGGCCGGATTTGTCTCTCGACGGAAGTGCAGGTTGACGGATATACGGTTTTACGGGGCGTAGGCACTGCCCATCGGCTTACATAGATAGCAGATCAGATGATGACTGGCCTACGCGGCCTGTTGAACAGAACCAGCAAGATTCGCTTTTGCCCTTCACGAACGCTATTCTGTTGAGTGCAGCCCCGAAACGTCCGGCATGTGCCACAGGCTGACGACAACGTTAGACCCGAATGGTAGGGAGTAGCTGGCTATCCCTCTCCTTCTTTCGGGGCCTCATACTATGTATATAAGTAACCTCTTGCGGCCATGGTCCTTCCAGAAATACAGGGGCATCTTGTTCCGAATCTCTACGAACGTCGTAACATATATAAATACCAAGGTACGTAGCTCATGTAAGTTGTCGCAAGACACAACTCTCAAACACAAGGATCTTGTTCCTAGTTAGTTAGTAGGTAGGTAGTTACGTAGATAGTGTTAGGTCGAGCTGCCGGGGCCTCTCCCATCATCCAGCTACCTAGCACTCTGTTCCCGATGTCACCAATCAGCGTTCCTTTCGCGAGCTACCCCTCCCTCGCATACTCTCGCATGCGCGTGGGCTAACCAAGCTCCCCTCTTTCTCCTTGCCTGGGCTTCCTACGACGTACGTATCAGCGGTGGTTCTCCCCTATCCCCTAGGTAAGCTAGGTAGGTACTATGTAGGGCAGCTAACTAGTTAGTACATACATACATATGTAGTATGTATATATGCTGCTGGCTGCCCACCACCATCCCCGCTCGCACCCAATCACTATGCACGATGCAAGGCACAGAGGCCCGGACCCACACGCCCGCTGCCGCTCGTGCCGAATCACGTCGACCCGCTTATCGCCGGTACGGCGCTGAGGCAGTGAGGCCTGTTGAGGGGACCCTTTCAGTTATGTCACAGGTCCCCACCGCCGACCAACCATCCCCTCGCTGCGCTGCAGGCATCATAAGCCAGCCCGGCCCTGCGGTATCGATGCTACCTATGCAAGTACCGGTTCTACACCTATACGTGTTTAGATAGTAGATACGATACATAATAATAATGATATCCTGACAGTCTTCTGAGTCTTACTGCTTACTGCTTGCTGCTTACTGCTTATTGCTACCTTTGCTATTAGATGCAGCCTAGCCCGATACTACCGATATACGATATACGATCGATTAGGTACCAGGCGCACCCACCACCTAACTAGCCCAAGTCGAGTGTACTAGACCACTATGTAACTAATTGCTATCTTCTCGAACCCTTCTCCCGAGCTCTACCTTCACCACCTTGCGTCCGTCCGAGGGAACAACCACATGATATCTAACGCTTCAGGCTACGATGAGCATCGCTTCGCAGAAATCGAGATAACTAGCTGTCGCTATCAAGACCGAAGGGAAATCAAGATCCGGATTCATAGATAGAAACGTTACCATCGCTACCATCCAGCCGTCTTCACCGCTACTTCGGGGTCCCGGGGGCATCTCATTCGCGCGCAAAGTGTCCCGTCCGTCCAGCCCGTCCATTCATCCGTCCATTCATATACGCATCCATACACCTGGGACCACCAGTCCTGTCTGTCTGTCTCTGTCTTTCTGTCTGCCTTGCGTCTCACTTCCCCTGTGTATGTGTAATCAGCCTCCTGCATCTCTGTCGCCGGTCCCTGGTTACGGATGTATGTAAAGTAAACACAGATGAAACTGCGCAGCACCTTTTGCGGTACCTCTTTCTGCCCTGTCATCATTCTAGGTACCGCGACGCCGGCGCTATCAGAACCAGGGAGGGCCACCGCAATAGACCTAGCTCTCAAGTCCTGCGTTGTTGGTTTTAGCCGCGGGATCTCTTGGTTTTCAGCCGCACAATAGTTTTCCGATTAACGCCGGCGTCGTCGTGCATATCTTTAGCTTGTTTTCGTTTCTGATCTAAGGATGTTTGATCCACCCTGTTCGTATTTGCAAAATCCTTGGTTCGTAGCTAGAGACAGGCTCGTCAACAAGCAGCCAGCTACCCAAGACGATGGCCATTGGCATTGAATATGGCTGTAAGAATACCCTTGTTGAACCGGGGGTCCAAGGATGAAGTACCTTGATTGTATGCCCGCACAGGGGGCATCAAGAATGCCATCATGAGGGGGCACTGCGGGAGCACAAAAACTGCCCGCACGAGCGCAACAGCAGTCATCCCCAAGGGACCTCACACCACCCAATATAAATCGTGGTAATCAATATGAGATATTAGGAGGGGGCTTTCGTCACAGTATAATTGTACAATACACGCAACACTTTGACAATGTAATAGCCTGTTCAAAACATAGTACCACTCCTCCAGCTATTGATCCCGCCAATAGATCGTCAACATAGAGGACCGTGCGGTCTCGTTCTTTGGACCTGTAGTTGTGAACAGCTCCGTACTTCGGCGTAGTGACATGGGGGTATATGGAACGAAGAAAGGGGGGCTCCCGGGTTTCTCACCCCAGCCCGCGTTGTAACCCTCCTCCCTGTGGCAACTTCGCGTTTGCTGCTCTCGTACCCTTCCCCATTTCCAATCCTTCTGATTCAGTACATTGTGTGTCCTCTCGAACGCTTCGTCCGTTCTCTTGTGCGGACGTCGGCTACAGCGGCCCTTCCTCTTGTTCCGATCCAGCTCGAGATGGACTGCCGATCTCTGGTTGACCGGCTACGCGTCTTTGCTCGAGCTGTCCGAGCGTTTCTGACGACAATTTCTGATTCTTGGTCGCATGTTTGGTGATACTGAATACCCCCTCGTTTACGGCGTATTCCAGTGGGTTTGTCCAGTATTAGTTCCTGATTCCTCAACAAGGGTGAATATTGCAATGCATTTTAGTGATTGGATGAATATCCATAACCAAGAGTGAACTATGTAGGCAGAGGGTCGGGGGAAAGGGTGTAATACTGCATATGAAACTGACCGGACATCGTTACCCTGGATATACGTAGTCTGACAACATAGGCCAAGCCGGAACACACTCTCATTATTAGTGTAATATATAGGGACGGGCTTGGAATAGTCAAGAGTAGGTATTATGTACTTCGGTAGTCTAGGAAACGGAAAACTCTACATGCAGAGCTGTGGTTGCAGTCCAAGGCTGCCATATACTTTTATATTATACCATCAGACGTCCTACCACCAGGTCCATTAATCAATGCTATTTGTGTAATATCTGATTGACGAGGGGATGGATGAGTTATCACATGTACAGTACCTTCGAAATCCCAAGACAAGTTTCAATCCAATACATTCCCGAGATTGCAGTGATAGCAAAAGGCTTGCTATGCAGCGAAAAACATAATAACAGAAAAGAGACTGAGAATCAGAAAATCCGACCTAATCATGGTCGTTATTTATAATATGCTGTTGACTTAGAAATGAAGTAGGGTAGACATTAAACGGTGATACAGGTAACGAAATGAGGGTGGTCAAAAGTAGTGCTAGCTTCAGAAGTACTACTTGATAATAAATTGCCTCACGAAGTAGCCATAATGTTTGATCATTCCCCTCAGTTACCATACGTCAGGCGTGCAAAGCTTTCCTATGTTATACTTAGATATCACAATATAAAAGATGTATTAACTAATATAACAGAAGAAATGGAGCTACCTCCCAGCATCAAACCTATAATGCCTAGAAGATCAAAATGGAAAAAGGCAAGCGGACCAAGAGGGACAGGCTGCTCTGACTACGAGGAACTGCTTGTTTTATTGAATAAATAGCCACTTATTGAGAAATAAGTACCCAATCCTAGAAGTACACCGTACTCCTACAGCCGAACACAGGCCAGCGTTGCTAGGTTCATTCGAATTAAGATATATTGTCACAAAAATACAGAAGTAAAGAGTTGTTTTGTGAACTCAAGGGTGAAAGAGCGCTAGATTATATAGGGGGTGCCAAGCCACTAGCAGGGGACGGGTTCCAGCAGATTAGGTAATCCAAGCTCCCCTATTTAGACTTATTATCGCGACAGGTTCGAGGCCAAGGACAGAGCGCAACGAATATTGGTTCAGGACGGTCTATTTTTGAAAGAAGAGCTTCTAGCTCTTCTGATCTAGCCTGTTTATTGCTCGTGAATTGCTGTGGGAATGTCGGCTCTAGGTAGGCGATTGCAGGCTAGCAGCAAGGCGGCAAGGCCGCTCACTTTCCTTGGGGGCTTCACATCTCGTATGGGATGAAACACAGGCTCTCCACCCATGGCACTGTCAGCGAAAGATCCTCAAAGAATAGTCGGGGGCTAGGAGAGCCAGGCTGAAAATATATCAAACCCCTAGGCTAGTTGAGGAGAAAACCCAGCTCATCGCGCATGACCTTATTTGGCAATCGTATACAACGACCTCTATTCGGCCGACTCCGGTCTTGTCGACCAGATCCATGTAGTCAATGACCTAGACGGACATACGAAAGCAGGGTAGATCTTTAGTGTCAGAATCGGTAAATGCAGGTCTAGTCCATCGAATGCACGAAACAGTCAACTCTTGGTTACGTTAATGCCATTCCAGAACTCGATCAGGTGCAACGGGGACGTACCATTGATTCCCTGATCGATAGCACTAAGAAGCTCGATATTCGATGGCAGTGGTAGAGTGGGCGTTGGTGCTGAAAGTCGTTGATTGTAATAGTGGGTGGACGAATGGAATCGTGTATTGGACGGTTCAAACGCTTGGTTAAAAAGGCTTACATGCAACATATGCTGATATTCAGGACTGTAACCCGCACCTGTCCAAACTGATGTGAACGTGATTCAATCAGTGCGATGTACCTGAAGTATCTTCTGCTTCCTTTGCAGGTTCAAAACTGCGGTGTTCCCAAAACAACAACATCGGTAGAAGGTAGCCAACTTCCAGCACGTGTGTCGGTTAGCACCAGAGAGACAAATATAATGAATCCATCAGATCGGGCGGCACTGTGACGGTTGCCGAGCGACGACCAGTAGGCTTGGGTGTGAGTTTGTTCGGAGGGGATGTCAAAGGTACTTGTCATACTGTAAAGAGTGAAGAAGAACGTGGGTCGAACTACCCATCATGGTACTTACATAGGGCCATCAGCCTACGTCCTTGGGTAGGTATTTAGAGGTGGCAGTGCCAGTCATGACAGGTCTGGTGCCCGCGACAAGGCAAGCATCAATCCCCGGGAAAACCAAGGGTAGAATAATACCATCGAGTAGCAGGTATATATATGTCAATAATAAGTCTTTCTTCCCTAGACCCCCACATATCAAAGTGGCAACAGCTGGCCCATGAAGTAAGTCGGAGATCGCCACATGGACCGAGCTTCCCCCCCTTTTTGCCTGCTAGAGGTTCCCAGTTCAAATCTGGACAATACCTTTTTTTTTTTTTTTTTCTTTTTTCTTTTCCGAATATCAATGTACTCGATCCCGCTGGTATTTCAAGAACGGTCTACATTGCTGGCCTTAACGTGATATCTACAATACATATGAATGCTAAGTGCTTCCCCCGGTCTGTATCTGGGCAAATTGACAGATTTGAACTGAAGTGGCAGACCTCTTTGCTCTAGCAGATTTGCAGCCCTTTTGTTACCGGTGACATGTATCTAGGTATTACATAGGATATACGGCAAACTTATCTATTGCCAATTCAATTGAGGATACCATTTTGATCAATCACCTACATTGAACCACCTGCCCAATATCAGCGTGTGCCGTTCCCGATAAACCAAGGGCCGAATCAGGGACATATGTATCTCCCAAAACACATTTGTTTTCTCTTCGTTCGTGCACACATCTCGTGCCCTTATTTTCCGCTCCTATCATCACGTACCTCCAATGTAACAGCATTTACCACTAAACTGGTGTGGCTGAATAACATACAATATGAACCAGTCCAGAGAAGTGCCAGGGTCGGACGAGGAGAGAGCAGAGAAGCCGGACCCGCCAGAATTCTCTCAGAAACAATTATATGGACCAAAGGACTAGGGCTGTTACCCAAGGCTTACATACGAAAGCGTCGGGGTAACAATTTTCGGGGTAACAATTGAAGAGATCACGCGTGCAGAAGATTTTGCTGCGGATGTCATAGATCCCATGGTCTCCAGCCTCGGAATTAGAATCGCCTTTTTTACAGATGGAGCACATAATCCGTCCACCACTATGGGGGGAGCAGGTATTACCTTCACACGCTTGCCAACGGGACCAGGCCGGTGGATTGATGACCAACGAGGCCTAGTAGGCATTGGTGACGCTGATAGCGCCGAGTTCGCGGCCGTGTCACTAGCCTTACCGATCGCAAGACGAGAGCTTGAGTGTAGCCACAGGGCCTTTTTGCAAGGCGAGAACAAGGTTGGGATCTTACCAGACCTATATTTCCTGACGGATTCCCAAACGGTGCTCACGACTCTTGCGAGTTACCTCTCTGGCCCTCCAGAGGGACCTTGGCGATGCTCTGAGCGATTCATGGATCCCGTTCTACAAGAACTGCTCTACAACTTAGAACGCCTAGTCTGCTTCAATATCAAAATCCAGTTTCGCTGGGTTAAAGGACATTCTACATCACAGGGAAACAATCGGGCTGACAATTTAGCCACGACCGCAAGGCGATGGCTTGAACGGCACATTTCGGAATATGATGCCCACGGACCCTACAATGTCGTACAGTTACCTAGCATCGAATCAAGACAACAGGCGAAGAAGAAGAGAAAAGCAGAGAGAATGGACTCAGATCTCGATGTCGCAGAAGCTGCTCCCAGCAGAATACTGCGAGATCGTGACCGAAAGAAACCGACACGCTACATCCAATTCAAAGTAGCGAGAATGGCTCTTATCGACCCCTCTGATACAGGAACGAAGGACAAGGACAAGGATGGGAAGACGGGGTAAGTCATATGCGTCATGATTCAAGTGAGAGTTCGACTGTAATGGTAGGCCTAGCTGACACCGCGTAGAACACAGGACAATGCCAACCCCGAAGAAACGACCAAGGTCCCCTTTTTGTCGTTCGAAGACTTCGAAGTATCCGAGAGAGCATACACAGCCGCCCATCCGAATATCTACAGCCATCTTCGAGATGTAGCAAACCTTGACGGAGGGCCGACGGGACCAACATGAGCACAAGAGAACGGACGAGGCGCGTCCGAGACGATGTAATGATTTGGGGGAAGAGTCTGTCGACAATCTATTGTCGTAGTCCATGGCGGGAGAGATTTGATCTTTTGGACTGCCTGGCCCATGGTTAGGTGTTCGTAGCACCTTTGTACGAGTATACCCGGGGACGATATCCTGTATTGATACTTCAAATTCACTTAGACAGTATAGGTGGATGATGTGGAATGATGACAAATGGGGTTTCGTGGTTCTGTATAACATTCGAGCACACGAGTAAGTCTCTCCTACGCTCTTTATTGAATACTAATTTGGCAACGGCCCGATCACGGCGACAACTCCAGCGGGCAAGTGTATATATATAGGAAGAAGAAGCTGGGGTACGATCCTCGGCATCAAGAGGGTAAATGGAGTTGGTGTGCGGGGAATCGCCGCCGCCGTGCTCCCGTCGGCAAATCGAACAACTAACAGTTTCTTCCACGGCTGTAGATCTAAAAGTACGAGACACCAGCCCATTTCCTCACACGAACTTTGTTCAGTACCTAACTACGACTTCAAAGTCTCACCACCACCATGGCAGCAGCAGCATCAACATCACCAGCACCATCAACGGATCCGACCGCCACGACCACCCTGATCACCGAAAAGAAAGAAGAAGAAGGAGAAGAAACGCGTCGCCTCACCGTCCGCTGTCAATGCGGAGCCGTCGAGTTCCCGACGCCGGCGGCCCAGCCAACGCGCCTATTCCACTGCCACTGCACCGAGTGCCAGAAGCAGTCGGGCTCAGCGTTCGGAACGTCGGCGATCTACCCGGCGGCGGACCTGTTCCCTCTGGCGCGCGACCTGGAGGCGAAGCTGGGGCTCTACACGCGGCCGACGGACCGGGGCGGCGTGATGGACTGCTACTTCTGCGCGGCCTGCGGATCGCGGCTGTTCCACCGGCTTCGCGATGGGGCCGACGGCGGCGCGCCGAGAGCCACTGTCAGCATCAAGGGCGGCTGCATTGAGGGGCTCGATTGGGGACGGCAGAGGGATGGCGGCGGCGCGCATATCTACGTGCGCTCGGCTGTGATGCGGATCCCGCCGGATTGGGAGCAGTACGATACTGTGCCGCCTAGCATGCAATAGGGGGGAGAGGAGGTGGAAGGCGTCCAGCACTACGTCGGGGTGGGACAAAAGGTCACATAGGAGGGCAGGTTGCGCTTCAGCAGATCAACGAAGACTGCGATAGTCCTGGATGAGAAGGGTCCAACCATCCCTACGTTATGTGAACGCGTGAGGATGAAATTTCTATAAGCCGGCTGTACCGAATATTGGCTTTTGCCAACTACCACTGCTGGCATATTTGGAGAGAGCAACAGATCGCAAAGCATAAAGAAGAAAGATCGAGCTTCCTTGCTTCGAGATTCTGCCCAGGCTGGTGGGGGTCTAGCTTGTAACTACAGCAGCTCATCCAGAAAGGGGCCAGCTATTAGTATCTCGTCGAGTCCTTCGAACAGTATACGCGGTCTTCGAGATCTGTAAAGGCAAGATACGCTCCGGCATTGGTGCACATCCGCACGTGTAGGCCTATGTACGTGTCGAGGAAGATATTGTTGGATCTCAAACTGAGGACAATCTAAAAGCATCCAAGCCACACTCTGTCTGACATGACGCGTTTTAGGACGCGCCTTCAGAGTAACATGAGCGGCAGCTGAACTTACTATGTAGAAGCTGGAGGTAGAGATACCAGTAGATGAAGGAGGTCTATTAACGTAATCCTACGAAGTATTACGAAGTATTACGAAGTAGTTGTCTGACTACGGTCTACCTTGGCAGGGTGATGTCGTTATATCGAGGGCTTATCTTATCGTACTGGACGCGAAGACGGGCTACTCACGACCCCGCTAAACTACTCCGTACAGTACCTACCTAACTAACTAATGCACGCACTATCAATGACACCCCGCCAGCCCACTTTGCCCACAGCTCACTGCGTAGAAGCCTGGCCTAAGCTACCACTGGCCTAAGCTACCAAGCTAGCCCCGACCCATCACCTCACAGACTGACAGGGAGTTTCCCACTTCCCCGAATGGCCCAACCTGAACCTTCATTGTCCCCCAACTTCATACCCCTCCAGCCCTCTCTGTCTCAGCCGAACCGTCAAGATTGTCCAAGTCCTCCCGAGTCCACACCCCCGAGTCCACGCCCCCGAGTCCGGCGGCAAAGAATAAAAGTCCAGCCAGAATGGCCACCGCCGAGCATTGTGTCTACTGCTTCGAGTCTCTCGCCGCCTACCTCGACCGGCGGGAGTCGATGACCCTCGAGGAGATCGAGAAGTCCTGGGCCGAATATAACAACGCTAACGCCAATGCCAACGCCAACATTGACGAGGACGAGGAGGGATCCTCTTCGAAGCTTGACAGCATCAAGAAGAAAATACCCGCTTTAAGCCGTGTGGCCGATGCTTCGTCGAGCGGCTCATCTTCACCCTCGACCATGTCACTCTCGACCGATACAGCCGCGACATCGACCACGTCTCTTGCCTCCGCCGAACCCGCCATTACCGAGTCTCCCTTGTTTGTGACGTGGAACGTCATCTCGCCTCGGACCGGCAACGCATCCCTCCGCGGCTGCATCGGCACGTTCGAGGCCCAGGACCTCGACGAAGGCCTCTCCTCGTACTCCATCACCTCGGCCATCCACGACACGCGCTTCGACCCCATAACGAAGCGGGAGCTGCCCTCGCTCCAGGTGGCCATCACGCTGCTGACCGACTTCGAAGACTGCGACGACCCCATGGACTGGGAGCTCGGCACCCACGGGATCCGGATCAGCTTCACCGACAAGGGCAGACGCTACGGCGCCACCTACCTGCCCGACGTCGCCCCCGAGCAGGGCTGGACCAAGGAGGAGACCCTGGTGAGCCTCATGCGGAAGGCCGGGTGGATCGGGAAGAAGGACAAGTGGCAGCAGATGGGGGACCTCACCGTCGTGCGGTACCAGGGCAAGAAGCACAAGCTTCTCTACTCAGAATACAAGCACTGGCGCGACTGGGTTGATAAGCAGAACAAGGAATAGATGGGTGACCACAGGCGCTGGGATACGGCGTTCTCAGCAAGATGCATATGTGCGGGCACCACATCGTGATTTTATCATCGTGATTTTATCATCGTGATTTTATCATCGTGATTTTATGGCGTCTTAAGGCGGGGAGAATAAACAGCCCCACTACGCAGGTGCGTTGACTTATTTACAGGTAGATATATTCCTTCTGCCATCATCCGGGGGCTTTTAATTTGATTCGCAGCCTTCAATCGAGGTATATTCGACTCGTGAAAATTCCTGATATCTCATCCTGTCCCCCTCAAGGGCGTTATATCACTTGCTTTCTGTCCGTTTTATTGCTATTGATGACATTGACATCCCTCTATACGAACTAGTGATAATCCTCAGGGGCATTTAAAATGCATGAGCGCCCAGCCCTATGGGCATCAGGCTATCCCTTAGCCCCCCTCACCAGGGAACATCTTAGCCCACTCCGGAATCACCGCCCAGCCAGGAGTCTCATGCGTTGCTTAGTTGACGGGATATTCTCGAACTCGTGACCCATGTCTGACCACTCTAGGGGCTATGTATGCTCATTCGAGGGGTGGTTTTGGAATGGCGGGCTCAACTCCACAACTGGTTCCTCCTGGACGCCTATTCGATACCCGTCTCGGGCCATAAGCTATGTCTCACCGTCCACCCTACGGCAACGAGGCTAGTCGGTCTCCTAGAACATACCCACATTCTTCCGTCTGTGAAAGCCAGCCGTCGTCTTGGTATCGCCCTCGAATTCCTCACTTTTCCAGCCTCACAACGCAATAGATCGATGTAAATGAAATGCCAGCCCCTCCATTACCCCCTATAACTAGTTTCTTCTTCACGATGGAGCTCGTGGGATCCTATTCCTCTCCTGTACAGCACAGGCATCATGACTTTACCACGGGTCTTCACGCCCTGTTTGGCTTCTATAACGTTGCACTTTGCAGCTAGCTTCGCCCAGAGTTCGCCGAATGGCCCTCCGGCTGGGATCGTTGATGCGACGACGATCTTCCAGAACCCCTCGGAGCTCCTCTCTCTCCCGCTCAGGCGGGTTGATCATGATGGCATCGCCACACCGAGCCTCGCAAGACGTTTCTTCAAGACCGACGTGCTCGGGGTGTTCGGCGCTGCCTACTTGGCGCAGTGTAAAGCAACCATCTCTCAGGCGGGTTTACTCATCATCATCATCATCATCATCCACCCCTTTACCCCTTCACGTCGCAACCCCGCCACCAAGGTTTGCCCAGGAAAGCCATGTGATGAAACACGAATCTGACATCTCACAGTGACGCTTGGAACTAGTGACAGGCCGCAGACGGTGAGCGTGCTCTTGGACACGGGCTCCTTCGAGCTCTGGGTCAACCCGGACTGCGGCGAATCGAACGTGCCCAGCCTCTGCAATGACTTCGGGCATTACGACCCTGCGCTGTCGTCCACGTCGAGGAATTTGAACGAGCCATACTCTATCTCGTACGGCGCGGGCGGCTCGTCCGGGACCTACTACACGGATGATGTGTACATCAACAGTGGGTAGAGACCATCATTCATTGCCCCCTCCCCCTCCCCCCCCCCCCCCCCCCCCCCCCCCCCCCCCCGCACTTCTCTCTTAGCCGATGAACATGGGGAATGGTTGAAATGCACGGTTGTTGGTTGGCTAGTGATGCTAACCACCCTGCAAAGATGCGCAAATACCAAATCAGCAGTTCGGCGTCGCGAACCAGTCCGACGTCGTCTGGTTCGGCATCATGGGCCTCGCCCACGGGCAGAGAGACGGCTTCACGAAGTACCCCACCATCATCGACTCCCTGGCCGCCCGGAACTACACACAGAGCAGGCTCTTCAGCCTGGACTTGGGGGGCCAGGTCCCGCCTGGAAGTGAGTTTTCAGCTTCTTGCTTTCTAGATTCATAAGCACCACCAACACCAACTTGTCGAACCCACCCATCGTGGATGTTGTTGATTTGGGCAGAGACTGACTGACCCTTTTCTTCGAAAGTCGCAACCACCGGCCAGATGGTCTTCGGAGCCGTCGATCGAAACAAGTATTCCGGCAGGCTAGGCAAGGTCCCGACGAACCCATCTGATCCGTAAGTATACAAGTACAGGTCCTTTCCTATCCCGCAGCCCACCCCCCTTTTCCTTTCTCTGTTTTTTTCACATCCGATACTCACATCGCAACCCAAAAAACAGGCACTACACCATCACCCTAACAGCCCTCTCGCACCGCGCGCCGTCCTCCTCCACTACCCAGCCCATACCCGATCTTCCCCTCCCGCTCTCCGTCGTCGTCGACTCGGGCACGACGCTCTCGCTGCTCCCCGAGCGCGTGGTGCGCGCCCTCGCCGCCGCGTTCCCCGGCGCCGCGCCCGACGGAAACGGCGGCTACGCTATCCCCTGCGCCTACCAGGGGCGCGACGGGAGCATTGACTTTTCTTTCCGTGGTGCTGGTGGAGGGGCTGTTGTCCACAATATCAGTGTCGCCTACCGCGACTTCGTCTGGAACAGCGGCGCCGGCAGGTGCTTCCTCGGCGCTTGGTATACGCCTGACGTCGACGTGTGGATCTTGGGGGATACGTTCTTGAGGGGCGCTTATGGTGAGTTAGGTCTCTTATCATTTCATTTGTTCTTTCTCTGTGATATCTTTTGCGTTTTTCTATCGCCTTTTATTTCCGTCTTGATGTTTACTCGGGAGCTCTCTGTTTCCTACGTGGTTTGTGGTCATCACCGATATGTAATACATGGAAAAAGCTCAGCGAATCCCTGTAATCCATCGTCTCCATGCTAACCCAAAATGTTCCCCCTAATATCTAGTTGCCTTCGACCAGGACAACGATGCCCTCTACATGGCCAACTACATCTCGTGCGGCTCGGGACCAGACCTCGTCCCCGTGCCCGCGGGCCCAGACGCAGCAGCCGACATTCCCGGGGCGTGCCAAGCCGCTGTGCCGGGGACGACCCCCGTGCCGACCAGCACGAGGCTCCCCGGCGCCGAGACCGTCTCCACCATAAGCCCCATCAACCCCGTGCCCACGAGCGATGGCGCCTTGAGATCCCCGTCTTCAACAACAGCGATGCCTACTTCCGTCCCATCGCCATCGCGATCACCGCTGTCTAGCAACCCAAGCAGCAACAGCGATGGGGATTTACCATCATCACCCACCTCGGACAGTACTACTAGCACTCCAAGAGGCGGCGCCGCCGCCGCCGCTACGATAGCACGGGCTACTACTACCTACACGTACACGAGCACTGTGACCGAGGCCGTCATCATCACAACCGGCACAGCAAACCCACAGGAATGTCTAGTCCGCTCGGCAGATGGCTCAGTTCTATGCGGGGGCGATAGCGATGATCCGGCGCAGCTCTTCGTCACCAGCTTCCACACGTACGTCACGACCTTCTGCGGCACGGTTGCAGATAACGACAACGACGACGACGATGGCAAGCAGCCTGCTCCTACGGAGCCGCCGGCCCTTCGCACCGCCGCCACCCCCGTTGCCGCTGCGGCTAGTGGTGGTGGTGGTGGTGGCGATATAGCCCCAGCGCCGCCCTCCGAGGCCATGGACTACGAGAAGAAAATCCAAACCGTCGAAGTTGTCACGGAGCACTGCTCCACGGGCACGTATATCGTCACGGCATGCGATGGTGGTCTGACGGGGGAAGAGGACTGCACCGTCGGCATGACGATGACGCGCGTCATAACCGAGCTCCGTACCCTGCAGGCCGTTCAGACCGTCACTGTTACCGCTGATGACACGATGGTGAGTTCCCCTGCTCCCACCACCATCGCTGCCGCCACCCCCGGGACATTCGTTGGCAGTGCCGGATACAGCAGCTGGCCTCTGTCCAACGGCAGCAGCAGCAGTGGTGATGACGGCAGTGGGAGAGTCAGCGGGGTCGCGTGCTTCACGTGTCGGGACACGAACGTCAACGCTGTCCCGACTGGGGCCGTGGCCGTCGTTGCGGGTGCGGAGGGCGGGAGGGAGATCAGGAGACGGGGCCGCGTTGTGTTAGTTTTGTCTATGCTGTTGATTGGGCTTGGATGGCTGTGGTGATGCTGCCGCCTAATCGAAAGTGTGGTTATCTATATGTGGTTGGATGGTTGGATGGTATTGCATGGGTTCATGGTAAGGATACTCCGCTGGATGGAGTATCGATGGTGGCATCAAATGACATTGGCATAATATGGCATGTTGGAAAATGGGGGTGTAGATGGGTGCATAAATAGGTGGTAGAGTAAATACGTGGAGAGTAAACAGTTTCTGTTCATCAACAAAGGTTGCTCGATAGATGGATGGATGGATGGATGGATGGATGGATTGTTATGATGTGGTGCATGGTATGAAGGTATCGAGATTGATAAATTGCTTCAATATTGAGTGATCACGAGCAGGTGGGTTTGTAGCCACGATGGTACGATGAACACAGGTAACGGGAGGCAAGAACGTAAGAAGTAATCAACGAAAGCATTCATTCAATACAACATGCTACATGGAATAGGACCTTGAAAACAAGAAGAAAAAAAATGCTAAAGGCTGATTTGAACACACAACCTACAAAAAAGTTCCTACCGGGTGACTTCTTAAACCACGGTAGTCCGAAAAACCCCTTTGGATTTTTCTGACCATCAAGTTACCACTCGGCATCCCCTTCTCTGTAGCAGCGCCCTCCAGGGAGACTCATGGATCTGGCTGATGGGAAAACTTTCTATTTTGCCTTATAAGGCCTACCTACCAACCGAAATTCACCCATTCGACATTGTTGCCCAGGTACCTACCATGCCCTCACCCATACTTCCCAATCGTTCTTTGTTGTAGGTACATACGTGCCTACCCACCTACACACCTATTGCATGTACACCTGCATGGCTGTTGGTCCGGGCGAGGCTGTAGTCATTCATGGAACCTGGCTTGGTGTTTCCATCCTTTTCGTCTGTTTCTACCGTGTGGTCTATGCGTACGGTATTCCGTACGCTTCTGCTTTCCCTATCAGGCTGATGGCTACCCGCCTGTCTACTAATAGAATCGAGTGATATAATCCCAGTCTCATTCCCAGAGGTACTAATCACGCCATGATGTTTCCACTACGCACTGTCCTCAACACTGGTACCCTTCTGCCTGGCGGGGGAAGCTACTGCCACTGATAGTGAATACTGCTGTGTCCCCTTGAAACGAGCTTGTACTAATACCTGATGCCATTTCGCTGTTGCTATCTTCAGTGTCAACTATCTATTGCGAGGTTGTCCCATAAGTGAACATACTACACCCAGTACCAGATCCCCCTCATCTAAGTATCTGCAAACCACCTACCATATACATACCAATCCATGGATTCTTCTCCCGATAGACTAGATGCTCCTACATAACCATCTCGACTGCCTGTCTGGATTTGCTTATCGTATTTGTGGATGGCTGCAATGACTCGTCAACCTGGCTACTTCCATGCCCACTTCCTCCACCCAAGATCCCGTCGTAGGGATAGGGCTATTCGGAAGTTGATACACTCTATCGTACCAGAAGCATATCCATATCCCTGAAAATTCTCTGCACTCACGAAAGACACGGGACTTAGAGTGAGAAGCCTTTTAGACCTTCGGTGTGCACCGGAACAGCGTATCAAAACCCGCACAGAACAGACATTGGGCTAGAGCGACTGCACGCACAAGGGTACACGAATGGGCCAGTATAGACAGTACAATGACGGAAGGGTAGTTCATCGGGTACACCCTCCTGTTTCTCCTCGGGTAGAGTATAAACAAGTTACTCTGGTATTGCGAGTCTAGATACACGAGTAGATAAATCCGCCGGACTGGGCACCGACTCTAGAGAGCCTCTCTCCTGTACGGGGATTGACACGATACCACCGCCCAAACTGACCGTCTAAAGACAACTGTTCACCTGGGTCAGCAGCGCCTCGAAGTTTAGGTCAGTGCCAAGCCACATAGGCTTGAAGACTCCACCACGAACTTCTTTCAGCTGGAGGTTCCTTGACGCGCTCTTTCATACGTTCCTTCCCAGGTGCCGTTGAGCGACGAAGCCCCCGTCCAGCTGCGCATGCCGGCGGACAAGATGGCTCGAGTCATGCAACGGCAACGGTATAGCAGTTCTCCCGCATACAAGCAGGAAGTTGTCTTCCAGGGCTTTGGTGTGATGCGTAGCTCGAGGATAGTCACATCTGCCGCCGTTGTATGTAAAGCAGGGTCGAACCCCGAAGTGGCGAGGGTAGCTTAGCGATACCATGACGGATACCATAGCTCACGGCCTAGTACCTTCAATGACGGGAATCGACTCGGCCCTTGTTCTGCTGGTATCATGTCCCTATCCCACGCTACCCGGTCCTCCCATGGGAGTTGCGTAAGTAATGAGGGATTGATCTGAGAATATTCTTGGGCGAGCATATTACATGGTGCTCCAGCCCTCAACCTCCAGCAATGACATCCCCTTTCCAGGGCCGACCGCTCAAGTTCTCGTAGTACCTCGGATCCATGCCGGCCGTCCGCCTGGCCTCGGCATTGAAGGGCCCCTTCACGGCGCCCCTGAAGCACCGCTGCACGTTCTCGCGGAACACGCGCACGGGGTCCGTGCCCTCCTGCCGGCAGATCCACGTGAGCCAGCGGTGGCCCGTGGTGACGTGGGTGATCTCGTCGCGGTGGATGATGTCCAGCGTGTCGACGCTGTCCGCGTCCCCCGCGCTGCGGAAGCGCTCGATGGTCACCGGATTGACGTCGAGCCCGCGCGCCTCGTGCACGAGCGCGATGACGCTGATGCGCGCCCGCAGGTCGTCCGCCGTCCGCGTCGCCGAGTCCCACAGCCCGTGGTGCACGGGCAGCGCCCCGAATCGGCTGCCTAGCTCTTCGAGCCGCGCCCGCAGCAGCGAGAAGTGCTTCGCTTCGTCGTTGGCCACCTTGAGCCAGTCGTAGAAGAAGGTGCGCGGTAGCGGTAGCGGCTGCGGCTGCGGCTGCGGGACTGCCTCGCCGGATGTGGCGCTGCTGGTGGTGGTGGTCTGGAAGCTCGCGAACCGCACGCAGATGTCGATGGCGAGATCGATGGCCCACTGCTCGATGTTGGCTAAGGCGTGGATCATGGTGATTCTGCTTTTCAGCGTCCCTGCTTTCCCCGCCCGGGGCATCGCGCCCGGCTGGACCTGCTTCAGGGATTCCTCTCTGGGCGGCTCATCGGGCGGTGTGATGGTACCGGCACCTATTTCCATGGGTGAGGACGTCTGCTCTCGTGTGGCGAATAGGGAGAACAGATGCGTGGTAAGCTCTATCTTCAGTTCCGGGTCCGCGGTACTCAAGATGTGGACACACCAGTCACACAACGTGGCATCGTTACCGAGGTATTTGGGTGGCGGCTGAGACGCATCGATCCTGGAGCCGTGCTTGAACTTCACCTTCTCGCTGACGGGCTCGAGGCCCGACAGGCTCAACCCGGCTTCATCGGCCACGTGGAGGCTCACTCTGCCGTCATCCTGCACTGTGACGGGAAACGTGCAGGTTTTCAAGCCGTAGCTGGACTCACCGGTCTCTACGTTGAAGTCGTAGGCATGCCACGGACAGGAGGCGACATAGGACGAGTCCTCGATGTCGATACTTGCATCTTTCATGGGGCCACCAGCATGCGGGCACACGGCCTCCATGGCAAAATACGTCCACCCGTCATGGCTCCGGTCCGCACCAGGCGTCGTGGCGTTGCGCGGACGGATGGTGGGTAAGCGGAACAGAACAAGACTCTTGCCATTGGAGAGCGAGACCGTATACCGGGAATGGTCCAGATCCGAGACAGAGCCAATGTCGATGGTCGACATGTTCAACCCCTTCGGCTCCGAGGAGGCAGTGCACAAGAAGCTTAAAATGGTCCTGATGGTGTCGCGGAAAAGGCCTTGCAACTCTTAACTCTTCAGCGAAAATCCTTGTCGACGACCTCGGGACTTGAACCAATGAAGCCCCGAAAGATGGGTGGGTTGGTGTTATTGCTGTGGCTGAACGGGCTAGACATTGTAGGTACGTAGTTAAGCGTGGCTTGACAGTCTTGAAACGTGGCTGGTGCAGTCTAATCTAGATGGTCTGTGCTCGCTTCAAGGGTTCCAATTCCTTTGCCTTTCATGTTTGCCTACAGCTTCATGGTAAGTACCAAAGTAACTGCACCAAAGTAACTGCACCAAAGTAACTGTAACTTCGTACAATCCCGCGATGGATACGCGATTGATGATTACCTACAGAATCGACCACTTGCATTGCCTACGGACAGACAGAAATCAAGATTGGATGGGCTCTACGCAGCACGAAGAAGTGACTGTTGGTTTGAATCCTGATTCGCATCCAATCGCATCACATTCTCGTTGGGCTGTCATGTTTCATGTCTTTTTTTTCGCTGACCGTCCTGACCGTCCTTTGACTCTTTTGGAACACGGGTCGGTTTCGCACCGAAGAGATCAGCCGCGTCTAACTTGCAGTACTTCTCATCCGGTCTTCACTATGGGTTCAACTGGACCACTGGTCGTGCTCAAAGTACGATCGCCGGTTGCTAGATTCAACTGTCGTCTCAGACCCCTGCCCCTCTAGCCCTGCATCCGGAGCCCCTTCTTGCGTAAGCCTGCGGAGTGAATGTCCACTGAATCTCGCCAAGTCAGCATGTTCAGCATGCCCGCCAAGGGTATTATGCCAAGGGTACTATGCCAAGGGTATTCTGCCAAGCCCAACCTTAAGATATTCCCGTAAACTTTCTTTTTTGGAGCCTCAAGTGTCAAGAATGCGCCAAGAATACCGGTGGGCAATAAGTTATACCTACGAAGTTGGCAGCCACCAGGGTCCAGCGGGTCTCAACCGGGCTTTTACGTACGTAGTCGTGGGGTTGCAGCTGGGGTTGCTATTGTTTTGTTTGGCGACTCTTCTCGGATCGCCAATTACCCAGGGGCAGCGGGCGGTCTCATCGCCGATGCGGAGCGTGCGCTCGTAGCGCTTCAGAGCAGCTGTAGTAATGTACGTCACTGCCATCTTCGGCGCTCTCCAGCAGGTGCGCCAACCGGATCCGACCAAGGATCTGTCTCATCTCTGCTGTCTGCCGGCGATCCTTGCTTGTGGGAAACCCTGAGACTCGGGAGCCGCGTCTCCATTGCAGCCGCAGCGAACCCACACCCCTGCCAGCAAGACATGGGACGGAAATCAGATCTCAGCAACATATAAACCTGTGGTTTGTTCGTTCGTAGATTCGTAGAGAGTTTCCCTCCTCATCCACTTCTCAAGTTCCCATCGCTTCCACTTTCTTGCCTCAAACATTCTTTTCTTGTCAGCATAGTTAATCCAAACTGCTCGTCGCCGGCCGACCCTTTATCACTCACTTAAGCTTCTGAGCAACGCCATCACTACTACAATAACGAGAACCAGTAACACCACAACATCAGCCACAATGAAGATCACTGCTGTCGCCACCTTCCTTTTCGTCGCCCTTGCTTCGGCCGAGCTCCGTAAGTTTTCGATCACCACCATCGCCGCCCACCTGCTGGACGAGATAAATGGTTGCTAACCAATTCAATAGGCAAAGTGCCGAGGTCGATGAAGGGCACTGCCCTGGATCAACACATCCGACGACAAGACGCCCAACCCAAGACGCAGGCCGCGGCGATGGCCACGGCTGATGGCGGGATTGTTGCGTTCGACACCGCCGGTGTCCACAAGCAAATGACCGCGGACGGCTTGTAGAGGAGGACAAAGCCGTGAAAGAGCCGACCTCGAAAGGAGAAGAGACTCTGGGGAAGGGGGGAGGATTCCTGAAAAAGACTCGCCCATGTTTGAGGCAAGCATGTCGGGGACCACAGAGAAGGGGGATCCCGCGAGTCGAACAAGTCAACATGGTACTTGTGGTCACCGCCGGCGGGTTATGATTGGCATAGAGCATACATAATATAGCACGATCTACTAGCTATAATGGAAACAGGCTGCCCCAAGCGCAGACTCGGGCTTAGAAGCTTAATTTGAGAATGAAAACAAAAAATAAAAACAAGGTCCCTTCTTGGGTCAGAGAACTCGTGTCATTCAGCGGTGTCTGTTCAATTGATTTAGGTATACAGACCATGTTCCCAGTATAATCCCCCAGCCAGCATCGCAGCGCGGAAATCTCTATATCTCTCCCGATTGGGTTGCTCGATCGCATCACCGTGCGCCTCGGCCTTGCGGGCATCGCCTCGTTTACGACCGACGAGCCGCAACACAAGAGTCGAAGGCAACGCTTCGCAAGGCTATCCTGCCGGACTCCTCGATCGCAAGGACATCAGGCTCGATCGGTCATCCTAGTCACCACAGAACGTGGGCACGCATGCCAACTCGAGAGTCACCTGGGCCACTAAAGTGCGACATTGCGACAATTATTCATCACCGGCCCGACAGCTCCAGATTTCGATACCAAAACATCGAGATGGAACATATTATGCTTATACGGCGGCGTGGACCACATGAAGGGGATGATGCGTTGAACATCGTGTCAATCTAACTTGGCCTCTTGGTTCTGGGTCCGGGCTTGTTCGGAGATGGGCCTCAACACCTTACTTGAGACGACGATTATGACTGACATGTGCTTGGGCTTAATTGATCTTCCTCGAAAGCACGGACACGGCCTATCCTGGCGAATCGTGTGCTGTACACGAAGGTGTCACCGACGAAGACGACGAGGAGAGCGAGGCTAAGGAGACCATTGCATCCAGCTGTCAATGGTGGTACACCTATGCGGGCTTCATAGCTCAAGGCTCCTTTACCCATGGTAATCCTCTAGGTGAATACATCAAGTATCCACCAGTAGAGGGGCTATGAAAATCTACAGCTTTTGACTGTTGTTGATTTTACGAGGCCACCTAGGATTATCTTTCACACTTACTGGTGCAGAACATAATGAAGGTGAACCCTTCGAAACCATCTTATTATCAAAGTATTTGTCACGGGCGCCGTTCAGGAACACATCTTAGTATTGGTTTCCAGATTTTTGAGCTTCGTTAGCTAAGGTAAAAGCTACTGCTACTTAAGCAACGGACGACCGTCTGCAAATATACACAAATGGCCCAGGGGCAGCGTACTATGAAACCAACTACTTCAGCTTTGACCCCCAGTTCAGCAACTAGAATAAGTGAATGTAAATGTGTAATAGCCATTGCGAGTAAAGATTGTAGATTGTAATCGTATTTGCGTTTTCCAATGGGCTTTCTGATGTGTTTCGTCATGTTTGTCATCCCGGCGTTCAACTACGAATA
Organism: Diatrype stigma; assembly: GCA_022225965.2. NCBI lineage: Eukaryota > Fungi > Ascomycota > Sordariomycetes > Xylariales > Diatrypaceae > Diatrype > Diatrype stigma. The sequence goes on from JAKJXP020000002.1 coordinate 615,852, forward strand.
CCTCACGAGCCCTGCCAAGATCCGTGGCTTCCAAGCGATGTATTTCCTTTCGCCTCAACAACTTGTATTATCCGGTAATGGAATGGGTATCAAACGTGACCTGTGAACTGCACAAAAACCAAATAATGAATCCCGAAAACAAAAACAAGACAAGACCCTCATCCCTCAGACCCTTCATCAGTTGCACATCTGTGCCATTATCTCCCCTCAAAATCCTGGGGCCCAGTGAACTTTCTTTTTCCGCGAAGCGTTTACCTCTTCGATTTGCTCAAACTGTTCGACCAGCTGGTGGCATCGGCTGAGTCTGTCTTATCGGTGCCCCCCCCCCTTGCTTCGTCGTCTTGGCCGACTTCTTCGACTGCCACTCTGGTTCTTTCTGTTCTTCTCGGCCGTAGCCTGCTCTGCTGCTGCTGCATATGGTGCTGATAAAAGCGTGGGAGGTTGGTAAGAGACGCCCAGCCTAGGCGCCGGGCTTCTCCTACCCGCAGCAGCAGCAGAGCTCTTCCTCGCAATACTGCTCCCCCCGATGACGTCCAATCCCTTTTGTGGCCTGCTCGGCTTGGGCGCGATACCGGTGAAAGAAGGGTTGAGGGCTGCGAGCTGGGGCAGGGGAGTGGTGCACATGCAGCGTGCACAGAGTTCTTGTGTGGTAGTTGAGACGGAAGGTAGTTCCGCCCAGCACACCGACTCGAGGTCGAGAAATTCGCGGGCCGCTTCCGCAGTATGGCTGCTATCGTGTGTGCCCAATTTCTTCCTTCCTGCTGCTCTCGCTCGCGCTGTTGTGGGCGCTGCGGTGGTAGTGCTGGATGGTTTGGGACGCCAGTATGGGAGATTGGCCATACGCTTGGCCATGGTTCGGGGAAACGCCGCCGACACCAAGCTGAAAGTCTTCATGGCCAGGCGCTCGCTCCCGGTGCGTGCTGAGCGCCTGGCCATGAAGGCATAGACGCGCTTGCGACCTCCAGCACGCATGATGTCGAGTGGTACCCCCGACCGTCGTGTACCCGGCCAGGGGGCCACCGGATGTCGAGCTCCGTCTTATGCTTGCTTTTGCCGCGGCAAGACCGTCCCCAGGTCCCGCTTCCGTTGTTTCCACTAGACTTTCTAGGTAGCTGGCAACTGAGGTGCCCCAAGCTACCTAGAAAGGACAGTTGGAAACGTGGGAAGCAATGGAAGCGGGACCTGGTCTAGCATACGCATAGCCTTCTCCTTGCAGTACCACTAACGCCACCATGGCCACGTCTGCCGTCGCCACGATGGACGTCTGGCACTTTGAGAAGGCTGACTTCAACCCCCCTGCCCTTCTTCTGGGTCGGTCCCAATGTCTTTCGTGAGTGCTGGCTTGATGGACCTCTTAGCTTCTTGACCGTCCGGCCAAGATGGGCTTCGTCCTTCATTCATTGGGCGCCATGACTGCGCTACAGACTCTATCCCTGGTCCCCGTTCCAGACGTGATCAGCCGGACGATCTAGACGAACGTCCGACTCTCGGATTAGTCTGAGGTTGCGGCACGTAAAGCTGGTCGCCTGCCCGTCGGACGGGCCGAGTAGGACGGGTAGACTTACCGTCCCACAGGATTAACCACCGTCAGCCTTGGTGTTGGCTAGTGATGTTAGAGAGCAAGCTAGAGAGCAAGCTTAAAAGCATGGGAGTAATGGCGAAAGTTGCTGAAGGCAATGGCCGCGAAGCAGCAGGTGGCGGAGGACTAGGCCGCACACCCTTCCGCCGGCTTGATTGCCGACAGGTAAAGAAGCAGTTTGAAAGCATGGGAGTTGAGGCGGAAGCCGCAGTTGGGAGCCGGTCGCGTTGCCGTTGGATCGAGAGCAAGCTGAAGAGCAAATTGGAGAGAGCAAGATGAAGAGTTCGTTGGGGAGTCGATGCAGAGCAAGCCCCTTCATCTTGCCTGACCTGATTCTATACCAAGAATGGCCAAGGTATAGAGAGGACGGGATGAAGAGGGGTTCCATTCAGAGGTGCGAATTACTCCGTGTCAGCGCTTCCTAACAAGGTCTCCTTCATCAACTGCCATTCCGAGGTTGGAGAAGAGACCAATGTGTGGTCGGTCGAGTGATGCGCACACCTGCATCATTCTCATTTGTCGATATGAGATAGACATTGTCATGGTGGTGTCCATGGCCATGCTTATGGCCACTGTGGCTTCTGGTTTGCATGATGGATGCCATGGGGTGCAAGAAGCACACAGATGTTCCTAATGTCCACACTCAACACACGGTGAGGTGACCGGCTTGGTCCGATTGATGGCCTGGGCACCAAGCCGTTGCAGCGAGGTCACCACCGGCGACTAATACGGTGAGGCCATGGTAGATGACACCACTGGTGACCATCAAACCCGGGTAGAGGCTCGGCCTGAGCTTTGCCTTTCCGGTTTTGATGGCAACCAGTGCCAGTGAAGCCATCTACCACAGCATCTCTCCTCTTCCCTTTGCACGTTGTCGGGGTCTCTCTCCCCCTTTGGGTCAGAGCAACTCCTTCAGATTCCTCTTCCTTCTTCTCCTCCCCTTAGCAATCTTTGCCGCCTTTTCGGACTCCATATCGAGTGGGCAGTCACGACGCCTGATCTGCGGCTTCCGCGGGTCCTCAGCCACATGCGGTAGAGCCAAGCTGCCGGAGAGTAGCACGCGGCACGTGGTCATTCTTGTTGAATGGACTGAAATGAATCATGTTAGTCAGCATGCGATCAGTTCCCGAAGTAGACAACTAGGAGGAGGAGCTGACCTTTAGGAGCAGCTCTGCTGCTCCCACAGCGTCATTTTCACGGTTTCGCGTGGTTCTTTTGTGTGTGGGCTTGTTTGACCCAGTGTGCGGTTTGATTGCGAGTGGTTTTCTTCAGCGCGTGGTATTGGTGGTGAGGTCTCTGTTTGAAAACTTATGTGGTGGGTGAGATTCTGCTTAGCGGCTGGAGGAGGAGAGATATGCCTCCATACATACTGATGACTGCTATAGCAAGTAGCCGTGAGTAGCAAAAGCTCTCATGTAGCAAATACTTGTAGATAGCTCTGAAGCAAATAGCGAAGAGCAAGTAGCTAGAAGCAAATAGCTGCCCGTCTTGCTTTGGATGCCTTCTTTGATCGTGATATAGACGCGAGATCTCTGGCGGGCGTTGATGGTAAGTAGTTGATCCGCGAAAGCATCGCATTGGAAGTTCTTGCTCACCTTGTCGACTTGAAGGAGTCGGTGGAATACGATGAGGCCTCAAAGCCGGTATACTTCTCCGCCTGAGATGACCGCCACGGTCAGGACTCTGACCTCGTGTGGCTTTTGACTACCTGACATGCGTAGATGGATTTGGAAAGAATGAAGGTGTTATCTGGGGGGTGTCTTGACTGAAGGTCAAAGTTGTGTGGGATTGGGGGGAGAGGAGGAGGGAGGAAAAGAAAACAACAGATGGGGGATGCGGGTCTTTAAAATAGAAATTTTCAGGTTTCTGTGCCCAGTGCCCTGGAAACGACATCATAAGGTACATGCGTACATTGAATTTTGTTTGTTATGCCATCGCATCGTTGAGGCAATCGCCGACAGCGGGGGAAGTCGCCGAAGTTAGGGAAGTCGCCGATTTTGAGGAAGTCACGAAAAGGGGTAACCACGATGTCGTCCCATGTGTAGCACATCTCAACTGAGAACCTACCACAACCAAGTTATGACTGATCTGGTGGCTTACAAAGATACCTACTCGTTGTACTGCTCACAAGAGGTAGCCTGAAGTATCTTGAGTACTCACTCAGCACGGCAAATCACTATAGCTGTGAAGCATAGGGAGGAGGTATATTGGTGGCCTGGCTATGAGCCAGATGCGAATACTTACAGATATTTAGAAAGATGTACTTATGAAGCAACTACAAAGGCAATAACGTTCCTACTCCATTTGGTGTATATGGTATATGGCAAGAGAAGGGCAACTCATTGAACCCAATCAATAGATACATACCTAGCATTAGTTATGTATAAGGAGATCCAAACTGAGAAGCTTAAGCCTCAACCTAGCAGCTAGTAGCTTGATCAAAGGGACCCAAAGCAATTACATAAAAACATCATAAAGAATGTTGCTTGACAGGGCTACATATATTGGCAGTCATGTTGAGTGCTGGTAAGTATATTAGCGCTCTGGCACTCCAGGTGATATTTCAGCTTGGAACACAATCACCTCACATGACCATGCTGCTCAGCCAGCTCATATGTTTCTTTAATTTAACCTTGAATTTGGCTTTTTCTTTCACTTATTATTCCTAAAATGGGTATCATATCATAAGCCACCAGCCTTCCTCTTCCTACCCCCTACCCCCAGCTCGATATCCTCAAGCCCATCCACATATCCCATCGAACTCCTCCCTCCCACTACCCCAGCACCACCAGCAGGGGGGCTCCGCGAAGGCCCCCTACCCCCGAGCAGCGACTGGCGCGCCGCGCCCGCGTCCTGGGGCCCCACGCGCATGACGCCGGGGTGCATGTGCAGCTCGTCCTCCTCGTGGACCTCGGGGACGCTGACGAGGCTGTGCGCCATGGTGGTGACGCCCGAGTTGATGCTCAGCTCGCGCGAGGGCGACTCCTCGGACAGCGCGCTGACCGTGGCGGCCGTGTCGCTGAGAACGCTGATGCTGGCGTCGCAGCTGGCGAGCCGCGCGCCCAGCTCGTTGTCCTGCGGCTGCACCACCTGGATCGGCACCGTCCGGTTGCTGATGAGGCTGTCCCGCGAGGCCCCGCTCGGGTTGAAGTCGGCCGCCCCGAGCGCGTGCTCGATGCTGCGCCGCAGGTTCGCGTCGCCCCCGCTCAGCCGCCGCGCTACGTATTCGTCGAACTGCGTGCTCCGCCTGTGGTCGTAGCTCGACTTCCTCTCCATGGGAGGCGGTGACGGCTGCTGTTGCTGCTGCTGCTGTGGTGCGTGCGAGCCGGACTCGCGTCGCGAGGCATAAGACAGGCGAAGTGAGCTGGCGGAGAAGGCCGAAAGGGCGGAGAGCGAACGGGGTCGCGCTGTGAAGCTCTGTTTCGGGTTCGTGGGGTCGTACGGCTCCGCCGGCTCCATCATGGACGGGTAACTCGTGTCTTCCGTGGACATGTCGTAGCCGTAGGGCTTAACGTTGTGGGGCAGATGGTAGTCGTCGTAGGCGGCGAGGCGGCGATACACTATGGTTGCGTAGATCACGGAGATGATCGTGAAGAACCTTGCAATACCGTTAGCGACTTGAAGAAGAATAGAATAAGACGAACGTCATCATGATGGAGTGGCATACAGAATAACCGAGTCAATAGCCAGGCCTATCGTCGAGAAATGTCTGTCGGCGCGCTGGACGTAGACAAGGATGTCCAGTGCTAGGCTCGCAAGGGCGAAGATGGTGTTCAATATGTTGTTGAAGAGCATCCCGCTTGGAGTAAGCACCTCGGACACGAACTTCATAACCGACGATACTGTCAATACTAGTGATATAAACGAGAACCCGATGTTGACGCTCTCCCACCTATTTGCTTTCGTCAGCGAACGATCTCTAGCTAGAGGCCGGCTTGGGCTAGAGCTGAGTGACTTACACGAACTCCACCATGGGAACCTGACCCTTCTCATCTTCATCTCTCCATGTGATGACTGTTTGGGAGAGCCGATATGAAAACAAGCCGATGAGCACCATCAAGAAGACGATCTGCACCATCCAGCACGGCAGCAATATTCTCTTCCTCCATTTCGCCCGGCCGAAATGTGCTTGATCACGGTGCGAACCAAACATGATTGATGGTTCAGCTCGGTTCGTCTCAGTCTCGGTTGGTCGACCCCTTTCGATTTCTGCCCGATAGCCAAGCCGAGTGCTATCGCTCCTTATGCAACCTTTTTTACTCCTGCAGTCTTTCTACGCCAAGCTCCTGTTTATAGAAGCCGTCCTTGCATGCTCGTACGGACGGTTGGTAAATTGGTGGAAGGTCACACAAGCGACTTTAGTGATTGGTGTAGCAAGGTAGCACGACAGCAGCAGCGCAAGGGCTGCAGATGCGAGCGACCGTCTCCCATCTTATAGTGAACGGGAAGAATCCCGGCGGTGGGGTTCCGTGCACCCAGTTTAGTTGCAGTTTGATGAATCGAGCGCAGCAAACAGACGGGACTGGCGGCAAAGTAACGGAGAGGCGGGACTGGGACTTGCTGGCCTCACTGTAGCTGCGCGGCGTATGGTTGCATAGACCAAAGGACCGCGCTTGCGGCTGGCTTCATTGCTGGCTTCTTCAGCTCAGGCTCACACCGTCCATACCCAAGTCCTCCCCCCCTCCCCCGGCCCACACTGCGCAAACCGGAAAGCCCAGCAAAGGGGGGGAGAGAGGAAGAGCGGGTGAGTGGGTTACTAGACAGCCAGCCAGCCAGGCTGTCAGCCCAGCGAGCCCTGAGACGTTGTTGCCTGTCTCCCGGATGCCGATAGGTGGAGTGTGAGCTGAGCCCCGGAACGTGCCCACGTCCATTGGCCTTGTCGCTCTCCACCAGATTTCAAGCCAGCTCGTGAACCGAGCTGGATATATTGGGGCGCGCGTGGCCGGAAGCGGCAACGCCTGCCCAAGCTAGGCTTGAGGCTGAGCCTTAGTTCACAGAACCCTACTGAATCATCGACAGGTTGACAGGCTTTCCCCACCGCCTCGAGTTAGCTACCTGGGAGATGAGAGCGGGATCATCGGGGCATCGTCTTCTGCAGCGCGCATCTTCCCACACCGCAGCCGCTCATCCATCCAGGGGCCTCGCTTTATCGGTTTCTATTTTCTGATACTTCCAAGTATGGCACAGCAAGTCGACGAGCAGGGTCGCTTGCCAAAACCCAGGCCAAAAGGAAATGAGACGAAATGCCCTCATTGCACGTAATATGAGCTAATCACTGACTGTGCCGTTCGAACATCGAGGGCGCTTCGAAAGAGGTAGAACACCACTGCCGACGAGAACAACTCACGCAATGCATGGTGTAGGTATTATAGTAGATGCTAGTTTCCGGATCTGCATACTTCGCATGTATGCACGAAGGGTGTGACGAATCGGACGATCTGTCCCAGAGCAGAGCTATTTGTAAATTGTGGCGTTGGCAGCGAAAGATCGGTCGACATGACTCTACACAGCCAACGTCCCGATTCTACGACCAACGAGCCGTCTTCCCGAGTGCAATAAAAATGGTTAATGAAGTGTCGTATGACGATATCTCAGGCCTGCCATGAAATGAGTGTGCGTTGTCGATTGGCTCAAATTGGCGAATACTTCACCTACTTCGATACCAATCAGCCCTAGCTAGCGAGTCACGAGTGGGTATTGAGTTCCACGCCGCCATCCATTGTACGTACAGGCTGACAAGTAAACATGCGGCATGGCATTCAGTTACGTGTATGCATACCGCGTCTTATAGTTGGTGGTGCATTTGTACGGTTAGGCGCCTGGATGAGGGTGCATAGCCTGCATGTTGGGTTGATAAGTATGTAACAAGAGGCTGGATCAACGACTTGAACAGACTGCAAAACTCTTGTCCGCTTACCTACATTCCAGAAGATCTAGAAACCTACGGAGTCTTCCTTCCATGATCCCCCTGATTCACTTACAACCCACAGTCAGCCCTGGTTGACTAACTAGGCCCCCGGACGTCTCTCCGACGTAACCCTGTCACCCGTAACCCGGGTAGTTTTTGAAAATTTCAGGGTCCCCATCTTGCCATGCTACTGGAGCTTTCCGTTGCTGTGGCTCTCGCCCGCTTGTTGACGCTTTAGCGCCATCATCTAAAAATAGAAACGTCTAGTGCGAAAGAAACATGGCACGGAGACGCTGGGCAAGGGGCTTCCCAGCGTCTGTGCTCCATCAATAATGGTAACGAAAGCCGAATCGAGAGATTTTGCGGCGAGTGAAAGAGTATAACTCTATAACTAATTATGCGTATGGTTATTTGATTTGTAACAGGAACAAGAGTCCGCTCTTCGCGCACTGTATTAGATCATGTAGTTGTAAGGAGCTAGAAAGATACGTCCGAAAGTCATAGTGATCAGTAGCTACTTGATACCCAGAATTATGTGTATACACCTAGGTTCATGGCCCCTATATAGATAGAAATGCACGTGTCTACCCAGCTCTGATCAGGTGTTCCACAACACGCTCACACGGTAAGGATCTGAGAAGAGATGGGTACTGGATCCAACCAGTAAAGATCGATAGCGTGTTACTCATATGCGGGCAAGACTTGGACTCCGAACCCCGTAGTTATGCGCGTAGTTCGCTGGGCATATAGATACTTATGTGGTTTCTGTTTGCCTGACGTTGTACAAATAGAGACTGCAATACCTACCGTTGCCGTGGTGTAGTCGGCTTTGTCTTTCGTAGGACTTGATGAATAAAACGGCTGTGTCTTGGTTATGTCTGTGCTCCACGTTGCCAGGTACGTACTCAGGAGATAACCAGCTGCTTTTGGCGGCGCATGTGAGCTATTCTGATTGGACCGTCACACCATTCTGGACGATCAGCCCGAGGCGCGTGGTTGTACGCCAACCGAATGCGAGACAGCCACAGGCCTAATATAGAATCGCAAGCAGATCAGCTAGCAAAGATCGCCAGCCCAGGAGTATACGATTGATCTAAGGCAGTAGGTCGTCGGCCAGCTTAGGTCTGATGCACTGATACCGTTCACTTTGTACCCCTATCGCCCAAATAGTACGAATTCGACTTGTGCTGTTGATAGCTTATTCCCCGGCCTTGGAAGTGGTGCCAAGGAGCTTGGAAATGCGTTCACATGACTTCGGGTACGACATCGCTCAGGGTGACCAAACGGGTACCAACAACCTACCACTGCGTATTTGACACTTGACACCTCTACTTCGACTACCGAGGAAGAAAACAGTACCATGGTCAACTAAAACAAGAACCAACGACTTCAGGAATGGATACGACAGCAGGTATGGTACATGAACAAGACCCAAGTCGTCTATGTGGTATCCCCAGTGCCACAGATCCTTTCTGCCACAGCGGAACTTTGCTTGGCCCTCTACATCTGTTTCAGGGGCGTTTTCCTTCCAGGAGAGAGACACAAAAAGTAGATATATCCAGTATATGGAGTTCCCAAGGATGTAATAGGTTATGCACCTCGCCGCCTCCCTCGGAACCCAGGAGGGAGGCCCCTTTATACAGAGCAGCTGGTGAATAGTTGCTTGTCTAGTGCCAGCCTTCCATAACGCCATGACAGCCCAGTATGTTCTCCTGACGGTATAGCCTGTGAGAACACAGCAGTCAGGATTTCGGTAATTGTATTGCTAAAGGTGGAGTTTCTGGCAGGCCCTGTATGGCCCCGAAATCCTTATGCCTAGGTATACACGATATCGACCCGTATCCACCCCTATATCCCTAGCGCTAGAACCCCCCCCCCCCCCTCTATAGGGGGGCTACTCATTCGGCACACAACCGCTGACATCTCCTTACTTATGCTAAGTATGTATCCATGAGCAAGGTTTGGATACATTGTTTTCCACGTAGGAAGAATACGGACAACACTTAGTGCCTAGCACTGTACAGTAACAGTACCATGGGCCATTCCCTGAAGATAATACCATAATATTTGGGTGCAAAAGGGGGAAATCTCATTCTAGACAACGAATCAAGCTAATCAAGGCTGGACTAGATTAGCCTCAATGTCAGGGACTTATGTAAGATAGTACTATAGAAGCGGTGACCCACCAGCGACCCTATATATGGAGGGCTTCGCCCTCCCTAGTTCTTGGAGAAGGGCAGGATTTATTGCTCTTCTAGATCCTACCTATACTACAGTATTTACATTCTGCCTTTCACTCTGTGTCGACAAATCCCCTGACACTCAATATAAAATATAGATCATATGATATCGAACGACAACTTCATATCTACATCCTTTCAGGGTTTTCAGACGTGGATAGCCATTCAATAGATGATTTACCGCCTTCCAGACCCTCCCCTGGAAGGCCATGCCCTCTTCTAGCATGGCATCTAAGGTGTTCTTCTTGCCGTTAGGTACCAATCGTCAAGGAATCAAATATGGCACTTGAACGTCTTTGGGTAAAGCCCCTTGGCGTCCGCCTGCTACAAGTAGTAGGGGGCTAGAGGGGGCCATATGGACCCCCTATATACACTAGCTGAGGAGATTCTGGCTATATAAGCCGCTCCCCGCCCGCCCCCTATAGCCTCCATAGGCTTGAGGGTTATTCTATTCCTATACTTCCCCATACCTAGTAGCTGTCCTATTACTACGGGCACAGAGCATCTGACAATCATAGTGAAATATCTTGCTTCCACAAGGGATTAACTGACTGGGTGTACGTTTAAACATCCAGATTTCCAGCCTCGGTGCCCCAGACCAGCACAATTTGGACCCTCAAGGCACCAATTCCTATCAAAGATGCGTGCTTCCCTCTCATCTTGGGCTAATAAAATGCTTCATGACCTGCCTGCTTCCTCTTCATGTGCTAATTGTATGATAATACTAAGGCCTTCGTTGCTTTGTTATCCCTTATGTAACAAGTTAGTTCAAGTAGGCACCTAAGGATATCTGAAGCATGATTTGGTCAGCAGCCTGTATTATCAAACCAAACGTAGGAATAGCACAGGTAGATACGTGAACATAGAAGCAGCACTCTATCTTGTTTGTCTGAACTATCTGAACGCGTTGCTATACACCACCTCTTACTGATCAGTTCTCATTGGCCCTATTGCACGTTGACGTTCATCTACAATCCAGGACTAGGCTATCTCTATAATACTTAGATATCCTGCTACCCTTGCGCTTGGATTAGTATCCCTGACATGGGATTGGACTGGTCATATCGTAGAAAGCCACATGTCTAGACGGCCAAAACGTTCAGGGGCCGAGTTACGAGCGAAACTATACGCCGAGTTGCGAGATAAATTGCTGATACACGTGCCCTCCTCATCCTGTCCTCAGGTATCCCTTCTGCACAAGTAGTCTGCCTATGATACCCGCATCAACCCGTATTCCTTATTTTCAGAAGACTGCTTTGCGTGGGTGTATTTCCAGCACAACTCTAATATACTCTTCCCACGTGCTACTTTTGAAAAGGTCTACTTCGAATTTGGAACAGGACCAAGCACATAGGCCATCCAGGTATAAGCTACACCATCCCGTTCTTATTCTTTTCAGGTAAGCCATGAACAATCTATAGCACCCGTCCCATGCTGCAATAATTCTTTCCGTGTACCTGTTATGCGTAGCAGTCTCCAGCACAGCCCTAACAAACACTCCCACGCACTACCTCTGAGGCCTATACGGAAACCCTATAGGGAAACAGGCTATCTGGACGGGACCCGCGTCCTCTTGTTATCATTTTTTTTTCCCCAGTGGGCTGTCCATCGTGGGGTCTTCCAGCACAGCCCTAATAAATACCTCCCACATTCATTATATCTGAGCAGGTCTATTTCGAAAAGCCATTGCATTCCACATTGTGGCCAACCAAGAACACGCATCAGCACAACCCTCTTCACAGTCCTCCACCCAGAAGCCATTGCACTCCATTCTGTGGTCTACAAGGGCATCCCTGGGCATTCCCATCTTCACACCCCTACAGCATCCCACGCAGGACTTCCTCTAGAGGTTGCTAGACCCTCCCATTTACCTAACCTAGGCCTGTCCTTACGCAGCATTTTTCATACGCAGACAGAACAACATCTGCTTCTACAAGATCGCATTCTGTAAGTCCTAGCTATTGCGTGCCATAACAACAGCCAGACAGCTCTTCATACCCAGCACAGTTCTTCGTGGATCCTGTCCACTGAACGCTACCATAGGAACAACACGTCACACGCAGCAGAATTCTCATTCGGTAAGTCCTATCTATTGAATGCCATGACAACAATCAGACAAACCCTTCCTTCACACCCACTGCAGCTGACCTTGCGGATTCCATTTACTGGACGCCACAGCAGTCTGGGACCCCAAGCACAGCTCTTACATCGTCAGTTTATCTACCGCACACCCCAACAAGAACCAGACACGTCTCTCCACCTAGAACACGTCTCTATACCTAGTACGCATCTATACACCTGGAACACGTCTCCGCACCTAGCACACGCTTTACTTCGTTGACCCCGTTTACTGAACGTCACAACAGACCCCAGAAGCGTGTATACGCTTAGTACAGTTATTATTTTGTGAGTTTTATCCTCCGCAAGCCCTAACAAAAGCGGAACACCTCTTCACACCCACGATCACCCTACACATGCCCAGGAAAACCCGCAGTGATCTTGTTTTCGATTTTTCATTTCGTGGGTCCCTTTCACTCTATGCCCAAACCGCAACCAGAGACCTTTTCCCACCCGCAGAGACTCCCTGGTGATTGATTCCCCAGAAGCTCCTGTATAGCACACCCATCTACATCATACGAGCCAACACATACGAACCAACACACACGCAAGTTCATCTCAGAATTCACTGACAGTTCACGTCTCAGGCACTTCAGGACAATCTGCATTCAAGACTCCTTTCAATTCCTCTTTCAAGGCTTCTTTCAGGAATCGTTAGAGATCTACATCTCTAGGAGAAAAGGCCAAAGGTATGTGATCCATTCCTCACCAGTGTTCCGTCATTCTATATGTGTTCAGTCACTCTACAAGTGTTCCGTTACTCTATACCTGTTCCGTCACAGCACCAGCATATAATGACTTTTGGATGCGGTACAGTGAGCTTACGATTCCCAGTGGCACAGGATGGATCTCAACCCTGGAAACGGCAAATCCGCTGAGGATGCCTCACTCCCGGCGACTTCCGGCGCGGGAAACGGTCTGGTGTGGCCCCCGATGGTAGGTTTGACGTTGAATCTCGGCCCCACTTTCACGGAGGACTTCCGGGAATCCCGGTGGTTATTCAGGTTTTCAAGAATTCCCTGTGGTTAGTCGGTGGTTAGTCAGTTCTGTCGCTAATGTATTCTTATCAGGTCAATAATCAGTTCCCCCAGCTGCCAGAGCCAGCGACTCGTTATCAGCTGCCGCCAGGACAACAAGGTGCACAACCTGTCAGGTACGTGAATTGAATTCTGTCCATCACAACAAATTGTCGTCGCGACTTCCACAACATAGTTCCTGATCATCAAGTACTATAGTGCACCAGGCGACGATTTCTCGCGCTTGAGTCAATTCGACTACCAGAACAACGGACAGTCTCAGCAGAACAGCCAGTACCTCGACCATTTCCAGCGGAACGTACATAACCGCGGCGACTTCCAGCAGGACCAGCAGAACCTGCAATTCCTCGGCGACTTCCAACCCGCCCAACGATACCGCGGGGTCTTCCAACCCGCACAACCACACGGCGGCGACTTCCAGCCCGCTCCACCATACCTCGGCGACTTCCAACCCTTCCAGCAACCTTTCCAGCAGGAAGGTCATTACCAGCTGGAAGCTCGTCCCCAGCAGGAAGCTCGTCACCAGCAGGGCAGCCAACCCCAGTACGGGCAGAACGAGGCTCGCCAGCCAATTCCTCGCGGCCAGCCCTCTCCCCCGCAGTACGGCCAAGCCCAAAACGGCCAATACGCGTTCGGTGGCGGATACCCAGGCCACCAGTACCAGCAGGACCCTTGGGGCAATCTTGACCCCATTCCGGGCAATCTAGAGCCCTTCCAGCACGATCCAATTCCTAACATGGATCAGAACGGGTCGCCACGCCAGGGCACCCCCACCCGGGCCGCGTCGCCCGACCAGAGCGACCAGGGCAGTCCCGCCCAGGACGCTGCGGCCCTCGTCGGCCCGCGACCCTCGGTCGCGGCCGTGGCGCTTCAGCACCGGGATCAGCAGCGGGAGCGAGGCCGACGCGAGGGTCGCCATCCCCTCCCCGACCGCCGGCCAGCTGCGTCCGGCTCCCGCACTCCAAATGCGGTCGATCAGGGCCGACGGCCCGCAATCATGCTCAACCAGACCCCACGCATCGGTCCGGTTGATCGCAACTTGGCGCGTCCTCTTGGACCAGCTCCCCGCCAGGCACGACAGGCACCAGCACCGGCTCCAGCTCTGGGCCAGGCTGCGCTGCCGGCTCTGAACAGAGGCGGTATTGCCGACCCTCAGCCTGCTTCTCCCGCCGCCGCCGCTCCCGGTCATGTTCCCGCCCCCGCTGCTGCTCTCCCTGCTGCTCCTGGCCTCGCTCTCCCCGCTGCTCCCGGCATTGTTCCCGCCGCGGCTCTCGGATTCGGTCCCGTCGCTGCTCCTGGTGCTGCTCCCGTCGCTGCTCCTGGTTTTGGTCCCGCCGCTGCTCCTGGTTTTGGTCCCGCCGCTGCTCTCCCCGCCGCAGTTCCCGTCGCTCCCCCGGTGCAGTACCCGTGCGACCGGTGTGGCCGGGTGTTCGCCTACAAGAACACCCGGGACTCGCACAAGAGCATTGTGCACAACACGAACACCGAGGGGTACCAGGCCCGGCAGGTGGTCCCCGGCGGCATACAGTGCCCCCACTGCGACACGTCGAAGCCGACGCAGCTCGCCATGGACGGGCACCTCAAGCGGCACCACCCTGCCGCCTGGGTGCTCGAGAAGCAGGCTCGCCAGGCCAGACGCGCCGCCGTCAAGGCTGCCGCTCGCGCCGCCGCCGCCGCCGCTCGAGGCGCCGGAGGCCAAGGAAACTGAGGGGCTGGATGTGGACGGGGTGGGTGGAGGACGTTCGACCCTCTGGGGGGCCTGGTCTAGCCGGCAGTGTTAAGAGCGGCAGACATCGTTCGGCTTTTGTCGGCGGTGCAGGGACTGCTGCTCGCTGCTGCTAGGCCGGAACCCCATGGTTGGCGTGGGTAGTATGGATGGACGGGTGGGAGGAAGGGGAGGAAACTAACTGGTGATGGAAGGTCGTGAAGGGGGGCAAGAAAGGAAAAGGGAATTAATATCGGTGGTGGAAGGCCGTGAGGGGCGAGGATCAGAGTCGTCAGGTTTGTCGACCGGACCTGATCCGGGGAATACGTAGGGGCGGACAATACTGTATATATACCCAGGTGTGTAATGGGGGAGGGCGACCTTGTCCGTCGGGTCTGCCCTCCCTGTGGTTGTATGATAGTTTACAAGAGCAATGATTTCGGATTGCCATCAACTCAACTTGAGTGTTCCAGTGACCATATCACGCCCGGAGCGCGTCTCGTTCTCCCTCCTTCTTAGAAACAATAAGCAGTGAGTCAACGAAAAACGACACGACAATTAAGCTCGTGGAAACAAGCACCTATTCCTAGTAAATAGGCATACAGCACAAAAGAAAAGCAGCGATGATCACAACACGAGATGCGGAATAGAATTCGAGAAGGAGCTTGAACTATGGCCCTATAGATATACGTGCTGGGTTATCAGACCGCTCTCGAACGGGAAGGTCCGTAGTTGCGGAATGAGACATCTCGAGAGTCTCCACGGTAGAGTGCGCACTTGTGCGTGGATTTATATGTCGCTTTCAGCAGACCAAGCAAGCATGAAGTGGTGCGGAAACAGATAAATATATATTGTCATACGGCGTACGAAGTACAGGAGGAAAGAATCAAGCTCTAGTCTAGGGAGTGGGGGAGCTCTCTTTTATAGGTAAGGTGTGCCAAGCCACTACCTAGAAAGTGTAGGTGATCAGCTGTATTAGGGCACCGATGCACCGTTGGCAACAACAACTAACGGTTTGGTATTTGATGGAATTTGTGACGCCAATGGGTTTGGGCGAAGGTAAAGCTATCATTGAATGACTCTTATGTAAGAAAGGTCTAGTCCAAAGCTGGAGAGAAAAAAGGAAGCAAAAAGTACCTAAACAAAGCAGTCGCGTGTACCTAAGTACCCCCAGTTGCTTCGTACATACAACAGGAACCTGGGAAGGTACAAGGTACATACACATGTATGCCCCGATAGGTGGGGCAATATATACATACAGTCATTCAGCACCCCCACCAGCCAGCGTCACAACGTGAAAGCTTCCTGATTTCCGGGAATCCTACGAGCCCTCCTAATTGCGAAGAAGTTTTATTGGTCTGGCGTTATTCCGTACGCCGTAGTACTACTGGTGTTCCAAGGCTTTGTTTTAGCACATTCAGATGCCCTGAAGCTCCCTTGAGGACGCCGATCGCTGGACGATCGACTTACAGAGGGAGCGGCCAAAAGTAATCAGACACCCCACTACCAAGGAAAAGGTCACAGGCGTCTGGTTTCTTTTGGCCGCTACCGTCGTACATACAGGTCACGATGTGATGGAAGCAACAATCCAGATCGTGGATAGCTTTGCTCTAAACAAACCGGAGTGTATCATTTGGTTTGATTTGGTACGGCTAATCCAGTGGGTTTTCATCATTTACTCCTTTATCGGTTGCCAACACTATATCAGGGAATCCAAACTGCCCTATCTACTACTGGTCCCTATCGTGACCTCCTGATAGGGGCTGAATAGGAGAGCTGGATTACATCATACAGTGATCGGCTTCTAGCGGCTTGGCACACACTACAGATACCAGAGCTCTTCCGCCCTAGCCCGATACTTTTGCTTCTTTGTGATAATGAACCTGTTCCCGAATCACGCTGTATTCGATCTCCTGAATGCGACGCCGACGTTGTCCTATCCAGGCCACGGGAAGAGATAGAAGAGGAGCGGGGGCAACTGGCTACAAGTTGCAGTGGCTGGTAGTTAAGTTTGTGGCTAGTACACACCGCCACACCAAGGATCTCAGGGGCTAGGTAGTTTAGGGGTCAAATAGGGGCAATTATGGCTCTAACAAGAAGTACACGACCACTTGCGCGCGCAATAAGCAGCGTGCAAATATATACCAAAATTTTATTCCACGATCTTTGCATACGCCCTCACTTTCGGGCGCGACAACTAGTGCAACTCTACTGTAATCTAGTGGTAGTTGCGCCACGGCAACCCACGAGACCCAGGGTCCTGGTTGCAGTAGAT
The DNA here is from genome assembly GCA_022225965.2 of Diatrype stigma. Lineage (NCBI taxonomy): Eukaryota > Fungi > Ascomycota > Sordariomycetes > Xylariales > Diatrypaceae > Diatrype > Diatrype stigma. Next base: position 632,714 of record JAKJXP020000002.1, read on the forward strand.
CGTGTTGCTTGATACCCTTCATGTGATATTGTTTTCCGTGTTCAAGAGTAGCTGCTAGACCATCGTCGACCATCCTAGGGACAAGCAGGATATTAGTTGCTTCCAGCCGTATACAGATATCAAAAGGGGGTTGGGGGTTGGAGGGTGAGGGGTGGGGTGGTTCGTAGGAGCTATCATAGGCATAAGTCTGCGTACTCAAATCATCAGGCTCACTTGTGCGAATGTTTCCCTATGTCGACTTGGTCCAAACGCTGGTTCCATGGATTCAAGGTCCCTAGCCTATTGATAAACTCTACTACGAAGAGGTGAGCACCAACGCAAAGGCCATCCTTGACCGACATTATGACCACTATGGAAGCCAATCTTACTCTACTCCGATGCAAGAGGCCAGCCACTACGAAGTAAGTGGGTAGGGGACTATGTAGGTAGGTGGTCAGCTTGATAGAGTAGTTCGCGGTATCTGTTCACTAGAGACAACTGGGTTCAATCAACCATGAGAACACCACACAGCAGCCTACGTCACTGAAAGTCATGCATCATGGTTGTGTAGAATTCATTTATTGCTCAGTATGCCTATCTAATCCGTGATGGAAGTGTTAGGGGGGCTCTAGTGCCCATCATGCCCCAGAGGTTTCTTGGAAAGCTTTCCTAGAATCGATTGATTCTGGCCTAGCGTCATCAAGAAGTACTCCCCAGAACGATGTTGTGGCTTAGAAGCATCAGTAATACTCGAAGTATTCCCCTAACTGCAAGGAAACTTGCATGGTTAGAGTGCCGGCGGCAATAGTCGTAGAAGAAAACAACCGCAATTCCAGGATCAAAGAGAAATGAAAGTTGCCTGCCTGGAGGTGAATGCAATCGATGTTTGGAGTGTTGTAGACTATGTTGTGGCTTAGAAGCATGCCGAATAGCGCGGGCCACAAGGATCTAGATGATCGTCCACCAATAGACCAGACGACTCTAGATGGGAAACGCGGTGAATTGAGAAGTTGAGGTGTTGGCGTGATGCTTCCCGAGTACGTCGATATTTTCGATGGTCTGTTGGAGTCCTTGCACAAGGTCTACAGTCGCATTTCTACCATGTATGCAGAAGTGCCTGGAACGTATTGAAGAAACTGAGGAAGAAGGTGAGGTTGAGAGATGATCGTCTGTATAGAAGTTAGTATTTCCAAACCCCTCCGACATACATGAAAAGAAGAGGATGTGCTTATTGAAAGGATATAAAGCAGAGTCTTACCTTAGTAGTAGGGCACACGAGTGAGCAGATATCCCACGCACTAGCATGTTTTCCACGGATCATCACATTGATAGCAGAAATTCGCACCACAGTGACAACTATAGCATAAAGTTGTGTCTTGATGTTGACCAAACTTGCATGCAGCAGGCTGCACGCAGGAATAATCACGAAGTTGAGAAATGCCCAATGGACATTCTCGTAAACCGTTGACCAGGAGCCGAACCGAGAGAGGCAGTTGAAGAAGAAGTTGGATGAAGAGAGACAAATCTCTACTTCAAACCCTGTAGTTAGAATGTAGGATTCGCATTAGACGTACCACATCGTTGTGTTGATGTGTGCAATATTGTCCTTGCTAGCAGAGGCGTGAACCATTGGAAGAAGAGGGGCTGGCTCCATCGGTTGCTGTCCTGAGTAGATCTCGGAAGAGGTCTTTCCAATAGGGAAGCCTTCTTTACCCTTTGGCTCCATTTCCTTCTGGCTTGAGGCAATGTCCTCGTGCGCTCGAGCTCTTTGAGAGGCAAGATGCGAATAGTAAACTGCGGGGTGTAGTGATACCGGCGTGGTGGAACGGCAGTATTGGTAGCACTGTTGATAGATCATCTTTTGCAAAAGGTTGGCATTGACCCCGAACTCGTCAAGGATAACGATGTAGTGGACCGGGCGAGCCGTGCCCTGAATGGCAACATGAGAGCAGAGGTAAAAGTCCCAGTGGAAAGGATGGGTAGCATCGCGCTCAACCAAAGTACCAGGGAGCGGGTTGGAATTGCGGTCCGCTGATCCTCGATCGCCAGGTTTAGGGAAGAATCTGATATGGTGTCGCTTAGTAGCGATGATAACAGTGACCTTGGGTATATCGAAGTTCAGCTCTTTGAAGCAACGCTTCAATCCCGCCACTTCTTCCTCGATCACAGCTTCGAATTGCCCATCAGACACGCCATCTCTGAAGAAGTAAACATGTCGTGGATAGGTGCCGTTGATTTGGACCCAGTACTTCAGAAGTCTGAAGAGTAGTTGAACCATCTTGTTTCTTGGGACGATCTCAACCCTCCAACTGTTGGTCTCGCAAGAACCAGCATAGCGCGTAGCATGTCTATCGGTGGACACAGTCATGGCGGCCATCGATGGTTGAGCACTGCCAGGAGATGCATGGGTAACATCAAGCCCAATAATCATGGTAGGGGTCTTGAAGAATGGAGGCGTTTGCGGGTTTGGACCAGCGATCTTGCAAGTGACGCCGCCAAGCTTAGCGTTCACCTTCATGGCCACATTGCTGCAATACTGTCCTTGGTTCTTCTTGACATGAGCACCCTGGAGGCACTGGGATACAATGCAGAATCTGCAGTCCGCGTTCTTCTTGATGCGCTCGTAGACAAGCGCATTCTTGTCGGAGATGATGAAGAAAATGATAGACGGATGCTCAGTGTTTCGGTTGCCAATCTCTTTATGCGCATACTCAGTGACCTGTCCGACGTCGCCAAAGCTGAAGGGAACTTGTAGCAGTGTAGGTGGTTTCTCGATCTTGCCGCCATGTCCACGATACACGCTGCAGAACTGCGAGGAAAAGGCCTCGAGGTGCTGCATTTCGCAGGCATCACCGATGATAATCATGCCCCAGGATCTGAGAACCTTGGAATTGCTCTCCCAGAACTTCCTTCCTCGGAGGTCCCATCGACCTGAGACACCGGGGTTCAGCTTTCCATTGGCGAAGGTGACCTCAGGATTTTGCAGCAGCCGTGCATTGGTGACCACCATGTTGGGGTTGATGGGGAGGTCGAACGCTCGAAGGTATTCGTCTTTATCCCATCCAAGCTCTTTCACGCCACTCATGATGTCCGCCTTTCTCTTGTCGGGACGTGTGACTGCGATCTTGATCATTTCGGCAGTCTGTAATTGGAGTTAGTTACGAGCATGACACACATGTAGAGGAAGCCATCACTCACCTGCTTGGGATCCAGCTTGTACATGTAACGCGAATGCGGAATGACATTGCAGATGTCCATGGGAAAGAACGCGCCTTTCGTGGTCTCCACAATAGGCATAAGCGGCCATTCCGGTCGGATGCTATACCGCTGCAAGAAGTAGTTGAAGACACTGATGGTTGTCTTGCTTCCATCGTCGTTTTTCCTTTCGAAGGTGACGGTTCTCGAATTGCCTCCCTCTGCTCCGTACCTGCTGGGGTCCCAAACGAGACGCTTCATAGTGTATATCTTGGGATGGCCAAACTTTCCACGGTGGTTCACTACGAACTTGATCTTGTTCAAGCGTCGAAGCAGCTTAAAGGCCTCCGACATTTCGTAGCTAACATCGCCGTGACCCCTGGTAATTTGCCTCGGTTTGCAGGCAGTTGCAAGATCGCCGTGGTTCCCTTTCAACCGGTCAGCTCTGCAGAGAAGTAAGGAGGCACACATGATCTGAATGACTTACAGGCCTTCCATTCCTTCTTGAAGTCATTTGCCATACGCAGGGCGAGTTCGCCGAGCCGATACATTCCCCAGAAAGCGGTGTTGGATATGTCGACGTTGACATTAAGGCCTGTACCACCACGGAGAATAGACTGGTAGCAGATGGCTGGGTTAGCTCCAACAGTCTCACTTGTAAGGTCTCGCTAACTCACGTCACTAAGTCTAAAGGCCGTATATGTACCCTTCATGACCTCCAACCAGAAGCCCAGCGGGTGCGGCTTGGCGTCTGGCGAATAGAAGTTTCGCTTGATCGAGACCAACGACTCCGAAGGCTTCTGTCGCATAACATGATCGAAGAAAGCTAGCAATGTATCAGCAGCAGACTCTTCGTATGTATGCAGTTCACTTACTCATGCATTCCAGGATAGTTGCATCCCACGATGCTTTACCTCGGAGGTAGGAGCTGAGATAATCCAGTCGCACAGTCTTCGTGAACTTGACGACGCAGTAATGCGTGGGTTCCTCATGAAGACCGTCCAAGTGAACAGCGATGCGCTCTTCGCCCTTTGGGAGTTTCTTCGAACACCTGTCCCCTAATGTAAGCATAGGCACTATATGGACAACCAGGTGAAGTGCAATCAGAAAACCAGTTCGCTTACCATGCCAATTTGCCGTAGTCGTAAAGCCACTGTCCACCAGCTTTGGCCAGGCGATCTTTCACCTCGTTGGACATCCATACTTTCTTCTCCAAGGCAAAACCTTTCGCCTCCTGGGGCTTCGGAGATACGGTGACCTAGTCATGTTAGCGATATATCAATGGTTTGGTTGAACAATTGTCGTGTCTTACATCATATTGGTAGATGTCACCCCGGGGGAGGCGATCGACAGCAAATAGATTCAGCTGCAGTTGGATTGCTTTGCCTTCCGTATTAGTACCCGGACGAGCAGTGAAACGAGTTTCACCCAGGCCCTACCAAGTGTATTAGCATCGACTCTAACATGAGAAGCAGGAGAATATGAAGTTGCTCTTCATTCTCAACTCGCGACATAGGAACTAGAAAAGTACCCAAAGACTTTGATTAGAAAATGATGGCATATAGCAACTTACTTGGTGGTAGGCCTCGGGAGGCAGGTCGACTAGTTTGCCAATTTTCTCGGCTGGGGTCATCTCCTTTCTTTGGGATTTGGAGGAGTCAATGCGGGCAGGATCGTAACCCAGACTAGGTGGGAAAGAACCGGGCTTAGCCGAGCCTGGCGCCTTTTTCGGGGAGCCACCGGCTTCAGAACCCGGAGGAGATCCGCGTTGGGAGCCGCGTTGGGACCCCTGCTGAGATCCTTGCGGAGACGGCATCTTGAGGATGCGTGTACTACCTACTTCAGTAAATCAGTACCAGTTACAAAGGATGCTTGTCAATGGATCATGTGCTGTAAGTATGCTAGAGCCCTAAACCCTGATAGGGCAAGGAGTCATGGTATGCAAGATTGAATGATTGTAATGATATTCGGGCTTAATGTTGTAATGGAAGGATAGTTGTTTTTATGTGTATGGGTATGGGTATGAGGGTGAGCATATAAGGCGCAGCTATATAGCTTAGTGGTGGAAGGAAACGTCCGAAAGGTCAAATGCTAAGCTTTGGTAGATGCAAGTCATACCAGAAGTTGGGTTGCAGTGTTTGTCTGGATGGTCTAATGTTAAAATACTTACCGCGTTGACGTGAGATAGCAGTGAGTTGTGTGACAGGCGAGGAATGTAAAGTGCTTGCTTGACTTGATGTTGTTCGCGGGCGAAGGTGACAGTACCCTTGAAGTATGTCTTGGACCTTTCGAACACCAATGTTAGCGATGGCAATGACAAGTTGGCTGGATCTTTCAAGTAGGGATAGAAGTAACGAGCTAGGTGACGTCGAATTTGTGTAGATGGCAGTTAATCAGAGTAACGAGGATATAGTGGATGGGTAGCTACTGTAGGAGTAGACTACAACCGGCTACCTAGGATGGGAAGGAATTGGTCGTATCCTCTAGGATAAGTGTTTGTGAGGAAACAGATGTATAAGGGCAAGGAAGGATCTGCTGGAGTAAATATGTGGCTGGGAGATCTCAACGGTGCGAGTGAGACCTGCCAGATGGGGTAGATTGATGAAACTATGGTCAAGGTAATGCAGAATGCAACCCAATGGTTCCAAAAGATGATAAACTTCACAATTGATATCAGGTGATAGGCTGGATGCTTACAATTTGTTACCCTGTGGTCTTGTGCAGCTTCTGAGGGAGGACCAGGGCAATATCTTGCCTTAGTCGAGGTGCTATTCTCCCTTCCAGGAATTCTCAGCGGTGTCCTGTACGATTGGCGAGGTAAGTCAGCGCGATGCCATAGACACTGTTATCGAGTGGAAAGTTGGGAGATGCAAAACGAGTGACGAGGTGAAGGATGGTAGCTGGGCGATGCGACACTTGCAAGCCTGGTTATGAAATGAATGGGAGAGGATGGAAGGTGTCACTGTTGAAATACGAAACGGGTTGAAAGCTCACTGTGGATGGATTGTGTACTGATATGATGTACGTCAGGTAGATTTCGGCGAGTGATGGACAAGGTAGGAATGATGAAGGATGGCAAAGGGATAGATGGATGGATGGAGGGAGGGTTACAACCAACAGTAATAGATGGAGGTAAGTAGAGGAAGGCGTCTTACAAGTTGCGGGACTAGAGAAGGCGACTTCCTAGTTTTTGTACCAGTAAATACCTGATACGAAGTGTAGTTGGCTGGAGGCTTCGTAGTGTCAAGTGCTAGGTGATGGTATGGATGGAAGTATCAAAGGGTATGAGGTTATCGAGGTGCAGGTTGGGATGGAGACCTAGAGGGAAAGTAATGAAATACGTACCTCGACTGTAGAGAAGGTAGATGACCTTATGCCCGACAGAGACCTGATTTGCACAGATTATACCTGTAGGGATAAGTCACTGTTTATCAAGTATTAGTTCAGTGGATGTTGATTCGCAGTGGGTTTTGGTAGAAAGATGTAGAATGTATGTATGTGGTTGAGAGTGTACCTCAGTACAAGGTAGAGGTAGTAGCAACCTGAAGAATGGTAGTAATATCCCTGGGGGAAGACGGGTTATGTATAAAATGGCTACCAAGATGCAGTGAGGTGTTTGGCATCCAGCAAGTGTAGTATGTGTTTTGTAGGAGGGGAAACAGGAGGGGGGGGGTTATGAAGATATTTACCTAAGCTTGGCAGGAAAACCAGGCATTCACCAATCAACTTGAAGCATACCAGTGTACTAAGTACACATGTATATGTGCTGATTTGGGGTGATGTGAAAAATCTGGGGCAAGGTACCGTGTCTGAAAGGGGAGGTGAAGTGTGGTGTTGAATCGATCGTGCTAGCTACTTGGTGACGTAGATGTATGGAAAGCGCTTTGGAGAAGGAGACATGGGTGTATGCTTGGAGAACACGACATAGAGGAGATACAAAATCAACGATGGGAAGGTATCATGCGGACTGGAGAGTGTTGGAAAGGAAAGAACTATTTACTTACCCCTTTGGAAGGCTACCTACGTCTTTCTGTCGAGATGTGACCCTCGATAGTATCGTGTTAGGAAGTCGAGAAGGCTGCTTGGCATACGTGTTAGAGGTCGATGTTCCGTGGGTTTACCGTTACCGGTAGGCAAGGTGAGATGATCTGTAATGACTGGTACGGTCTGCTTGGGTTTGGATGTAGTTTGTAATGAGGACCAATTGCAGGTAGGGAATGAGGTATTGGAGAAACGGTGTTGCTATGTGCAGTTGCCAAGCGGACCAATGAAATGGGGTAAAGCCTTCTAGAAACGTACCTATGGATAGAGAGTCTGCTTAGTAAAACCTCGGGAAGCTGGGGAAGGCAAAATGGATGTGGTCATAACAAAACGAAGGTGTAGGAGGACCTTGAGGAACGTTGGGGTGGGGGGTAGTGTTCTTTCGCGTAGGTGTGTTGACTCGACAAGGCCTTCCGATGTAGTTCCAGCGGTTCCTGTAGATGCCTGGGAAAGAGAAACTTGTGTGGGATGTTTACGTGGGCATGTGTAGGTAGTAGCACCTGGGTAGATAGGCAAGGTGATAGGTTTGCAGAGTGGTTGTAGTCGCTTAGGTATACTTACCGTGTTGTTTATATTCTGGGTTTGATGAATATGGGATGCAGGCAGGTTGGAGGAATATTTTCGGTGGGATGCGTAGCGACACTGATGATATGGAAGGGAAGGAATAGTCAAGTGCAACCTAAACACTCCAACTTACCTCGAAAGTCCTGAAGAGATCTATCCTTTGTGCAGTGACCACTGTGAGTATGCAGGCGTGTAGACGCGTAGATGTATTGTAATTGAAATGTTGAAGGCTGGATGAAGAAACTGGTGATTCTGATGGTTGTTGTGGGAGATTGGGGGAGGATACGGATGACAGAAAGGGCATAAACAAGATGATGTAACACTTACCTTAGGGTACTCGGCTTAATGTTTGCTGTAGAGTAGACTTGTGTTGCTAGGTAGATATTTTTGCAAGATGCAGATCAGTAGTAGAATTGTGTCTGCAGTGCAGCCAGAAGGGTTTGTAGATATCAGAAACCAAAGCCAAGAACCTACCAACAGATCCTATGGTTAAGGTGTTTCTTCGTATATTCGGGAAAACAGTTGAAGGGTGGTGGTTTTGGGGGCGTGTTGTGTGTAGAAAAGAGGGTGGGAGAGGAAAAGAAGAGGACAAGGACAGCTGGACCTGTGGTCAGTATTTATAGTAGATCTTAGAGGCTACCGATGTCAGAGTTACGAGTTCTTGGGATGCCGAACTAGCAAAAATAACAACGATGCAAGTATATTCGGTGACTCGCAGATATTGTGTTTGTATCGGTGCTCAAAGTCGGATCTAGAGTCAACTAACAACAACATGCATACGCGATCGAGTACCCAAGGTAGTGCGTGGAGATAAGTTGTATTGTCCCCGCAGCAAGCCAGCGGAGTATAGAGTTGACACTCGGGACACATGGAACTTGGCGTGGGGTGTCGGACCTCTCCAAGTGACCGGAATTGCTATTGATTTAGATATTATAGGCAACAGGAGCGAGGCCCCTGATCCTGTAGCTCCAACTATGATGCGATATGTTATGATCCTCCTTGGGCATAGCATATAGCTTATGTGTAATTTTCCTCCTTTGATACTACACGCTTGATGGCGGGTGGAATATGACGGCCTGCAGGACATATACGTTGAGTAAAGCTCCTTAGCGAGACGATGCGGAGTCGTAAAAAATATATTATTGGTCCTACCCACGGTCCTGCGGTATACAGTAGGCGGAGTAGCGGACAATTTCTTGCCACATAGAAAGGGGGCCGACCCCTGAGTCACATGTGACCATGACAGTGCTGAAGTTCCAGTGGCCTCACATATGTTGCGGTAACAACAGACTCGGCCTAGAGTCTGCATTAATACCCCGTGGCTGTATCAAGGGCAGAATTGGTACCTACCCAATAGAGACAGTATCCCAATGCCCCTGATGCAAGGAGCATGCTTGGTATTATGTCATAGATGAGTTGTTGAATATCACGGGTACTTATACGCAGTGAATCACTCCTCACTCGGGCAAAGCCTCCTGTCTCGTATATTTGACTACATACCCACCAAACTCCTACAGGTATAGGGGTAAGGGGGAAAGGAAGTATGAGATATGTATGGTCAACTTAATGTGAATGTCAGACCAACCAATAGTTCAAGACATAGGGTTCATATGATAACTTCAAGCCGACAAGGAGCATATCGGCAATACTAGGATAAGTATTCAAGCTAAGAGGTTACTCTGGGTTAATCTTGGGATTTGTCAGCCAGGAAATGCTCATACCACGATTAGCCTTTTGACACTGTGCATACCAGCAATGAACAGGGATCACATCGCGTAAAGGAGATACCTATAGGACTGGGGCCCCTCCTTCGAGCGAGTGAATGTAGGACACGATGCAACTGACAGGTCAATGTGAATGTAACGGGTCCCGTAAAAAAAACCGATGAGATGCAACTCGTCTCCCGCAGCGCATTGAATAAGGAACGTCCGAAAAGCTGAGCACTAGGCTTCAACTCCGCATAGAATCTGGAGGAGTTCATCCAACCTTCAACGAAAAACGATACTTAATGCGCGGGGTTCGTTGGTTGACACGAACAGGCGAGGACGGTATCCCGCATGACACATGCATGTGCACATCCGGTAAAGGAGCCGCTTGCCTGCCTTAAAGATTCCGTGAATCCGGTTACTTTACGTCAACGTGGTGGTGTTGTGCGGGCGGTACTAATGCTGGTGTCTCAAATATTGGTCTGTCCACAAGTATTAACTTCTTGGTACAAGCCCCGAAACCTATTGTCTGGCTATGCTCATAACGGTGTCTAGCTCTGATGGTTAGATTGTATTCAACTTATGGAAGACAAAGAGAAGGAGACAAAGCATATCAGTCCATATCACCCCCCAGCTGCATTGGAAATCTCTGTTAGACAAAGGAGCGACCTTATAAGATATTTGGCCGATTTTCTAGCTAGCACAGCTGTCATGGGAGAACTAGCTCCTTGAGCTTAGCACTTAGGCTGGGACCATAACCAAGCCCGGGAAGGAGGAAGTTAATTCTTCGGCAGCAACAGGTGGCTCATCCAATAGCCGCGTCAGCTGCTCATTCACTAATCAGCTTCCCGGATGATCTTTATTGGCAAGACCAAGGTCGCAGCTAGGTATCTAATCACTCGAAAGGGCAAGCAACCTGAGATTTGTTTAATGTCACCTAGCGGAGCGATAGAAGGGGCTTGGGGGAAGCGGTCCAAGCCTAACTATAGCTTAGCGAAATATCAACTGGAGATGGAAAGCCCAACCTAGCCTCTTTTTTCTCAATTCGTTTAAACACACCGGGTCATTCTGATATAGATACCGGGTAATTAATCACATTCGAATTAGAGATTCCGTTATATAATTTAGCTATATACGTATTCCTGCATTTATATAGCCCAACATTACTTAATATGTATTATATATTAAAAAATGCTAAGGAATAATTAAATAAATAAAATTATTAAAATAATTATTACGATAATCCTTACGATATTTTAAGTTATTATTATTAATTTTAAACCATAGCTTAATTTTTTAAACGCTTTAATATTTTTTAAGTTATACTTGCTTTATTGCAACATTCGTTACTTATTAAAACCCTTAAAACTTAATAGCGCGAATCCGTTATTTCCCTTACGGTTAATTCTTATCGAACCCGATTATTACTTAATACTATGCGGTAACAGCTATATCGCAGCAAGAACGAAAACGAAAACCCCCTTTAATTCCGATTACCGCCTGGTCCGCTAAACCTTTTCGAAACCTTTTTCGATTTTAAGTTAACGGTAAATGCCCTTTAAAAATACGTTATAAGATAGGATTATTTTATTAATATAAAAAGGTTAAGAAAATCGAAAAATAAGAAATCTGTTATTGCTATAAACGTTATATATAACCGCATAAGCACCTTTAAATCGAGGTTCTTCGGTAACCGAAAAAAAGACATATAAAAATATAGTTATAAATATAAAGCCATTATGAGATTTTTTTAAAAGTATTAAAATAATTAATATATTATTATAACGAATTTTATTTATAATTACATTGCTTTTAAAAATATATATGCCATTATAAGCTATAAGCGCTGGCTAAAAAAAAGGGCTATCGGAAACGATACCGCCTTTAAAATAGCTGTATTAAGGTTATTGCGAATTACTTAAATAATTTCCGATTAAATCGCTTATTATTTTAAAAGATATAACGATTTTAATCTCGATTAAATTAATACTTTAATTTGCCGTAATCTTTATTATTAAAAAGATAATTTATTAAATTAAGGAAATAACGATATTATTAATCGAATTCGGGCGAAAAGACTTAGGCTATATGTTAGGAATATATTAAACGTTTACGTAAAGCTTTTATTAAAGCAATAAAGAAATTTTATTTTAACGCAATTATTTATTAATAAATTAAAGAAATATAAAAAAAAATACGGTATCGAATATTTCGTTAATTAAAACGAATAAACCGGGCGAATTATTCAAATATTTTGGACCTTTAAGTAATATATGGAAATGTAAAAAAATAATCCCGAGATATTATTAATGGATAATATTTATAAGATAAACCGCTTTAACTTATTCCTATTTAATATCGTCGAAATAATCCCCTTAAATATTACCTTTTACGTAGCCTTCGGCTTATCTTTAGGTAAATCGAAAAAAAACTTTAAGTAGCATCTTAATTGCCTTAAACGGCTTTATATATAATACATTATTCGAAAGCTAATGGTTATTATTAATAATTTCAATCGGGGCTTTAAAAAGGTTACGTTTTAAGTATTTAAATACGTTCCGTAATAGCTTTATATTTGGTATATAATAAAGAACGTTATATATTATACGAACCGGAATTAGGTTTTTAAAGGCAATATAGTAATAACTACTTTATTTAAAATGAACGAAACCGTATTAGCTAAACCTAATACCTTCGAATCCGATTAATCCGGTTCGGATCTTTCTTTATATTATTAAAAGCAAAAGGAAAAGGCCGCCGCCGAGAACGTTAACGATAATAAAAATGAACCTATAAAGGACGATACCTTTAAAGGCATTACTATTATTTAAGCTACCAATAAAGGAAATCCCGAAAACCTTTTTTTGGATGCCCCTATTTTACGTTTCGAAAAGTGGCTTAACGATTATAAAGGCTTTATTGCGGCCTAAAAAATGGCTATATATGCGGATATAAAAGAGCTGTTTTATCGCATCTAATAGGAAATAAAGAAGCAATATAACCGTTAAATTCGTAAGTATAATTATTTTAAACCTTACGTAAACGTTAAGTTATTCCGTTATTCCCTTATAAAAGAACTTTCCCAATTTTATTTTTTCGCGTTGCTTTTATGCTTAATTAATTATTTCAATTAATACGAAAATAACGATATAAAAACCATGCGATATTTTTTTGTTGTTATTATATTATATTATGTATTTATGTTATTAAGCTGGCGATAAATAAGGGGTTATATGCCTTCATTTTTTTTTAAAAGTTAAAAACTTTTTAATAAATCGGTCGAAAATTGCAAAATAGCTTCCGATAATTACCTTTATATTTTTTAAAATATCCTTAAAGCCCGTATTTATATATCTTTATTACCCTTTAGGACAAATCCTAATTAAAAATCATTATGGAATTCTCCAGCTTTCGAAGATTCGAAATATATATATAACTTTATATGTTTTTTATTGCGTTATTGGGTTATTCGAAAGTATTAAATTAAACCTATATAAACCATATATACTTACCTTATAGCTTGTAATTATTTTTATTTATATTATTTCTTTAATTCGTATTAATAACTTAAATCTCAAAATATACCCCAAATATAATTATTTTAACGCGAATTCTAACGTTATAACAGCTTTATTAAATTATTTAATTACATATTATCTTCCTTAAAGGTTCCAATATTGCGAATACGTTATTAGCGGTATTAGGAATTACGGGATTCGGGCAACTAATTGCGTTAAAGCTACCTATCGCCATTTGAAGCGGTATTTACGGAATCGCCTGGTTTTATTTAATTTTTTATACGATCAGATTAAATCGATATATTCGGCTCGTTAAATTGCGTACAAAAAAGGCATTAAAAATGCCAAACGCAGCCATTTTCGGAAATACGAAGCTATTGGCATTTTCGGGCCGGTTTTTTATAAAATAGCGGCTTTTTCGATGCAGCAATTATGGCGGCAATATAAATTGGCTTTTCGTAATTATAAGAAATAACTTTAAGGGATTTTTTAATTAATTTATATAGGCTAATTTATACGGCAATAAGGCTTATTTTATAAGTATTTAATTTTTTAGTTGCTTCCAAACGAATACGCTTAGCTTTAACGGAAAAACGATTAAGTAGTTCGGCTTTATTTATTACGAAATATTAAACCGTAAGCCTTTATAATAAAAAACGTTAATAAATACTGGTAATTATATTCGGATAATATTTTTAATTTAACCGAAAAAGAACTTTAATAATAACAATATCGGAATCCATTAATATTATCCAAAAGGCGGCGCAAAGCGGCATTTTTTGTTAGGTTATTAATAAATAAAGTATTACAAAAGCGAAGCCATTTTAACTCTTTCGATCTTAAAGTTTACGAAAATAACCGTTGCTTTTATGGGCCTATGTAACGTTAGCCCTAACGTAATTGCGAAATATATAATAACAAACGTATTTCTTTTTACGATAAATCCCTTAAGGCGAAAGCTAAGCGCGGCGGCGGACGCAAAATAGCGGCGCAAAAGGCGGAAAAACAATAGGAACGATTCTTTATAGGCATAATAAAAGCTATAAATAAACGGTTAATAGCCTTATAATTTGCCTTTGCTTTTATTCTTATATCTGCTTTTATACCGGTTTATTAGCCGGCTTTTTATGGCGTTTATATAATGCCATACGGAATATTCTTACCGAGTTAATAAAATGCCCCGAAAAACACGATTAATGCATTTCTTTCGTTTAATAATGTGGTTAATTATTTTGCGCTTTTTATATATTAATAATATTAATAGCAATAAAAACGGTACGAATAATAGTAATAGCAATAATAAAATTATATTAAATAGTAACAATAATAGCAATAATAACTGCCATAATAGCTGCGATAACCGTAAATATTAAAATAGGTTTTAAATAAATCCTTTATTATATAACGATTAATTGTTGCAAATACGTAAATTAATGTATTACATTATATTGCATTGTATACATAATGGATAACGTTGGGCTATATGGGCGCAAAAATGCGTGCGCAGCTAAATTATATGGCGGAGTCTTTAATCCGAATGTGGTTAATTATCCGGTGTCTATATCAGAATGACCCGGTGTGTTTAAACGAATTGCTTTTCTTTACTAGCGATCACGCCAAACCGACCTCTATAGATACGAGTAGATAGGCGCCTGAATGGGTAGTGGTGTTCCTGGTGGTCTAGCCAGGTATGGCTGTAGAGGACCAAGAAAGGCCGCATTACCACGTGCTTTCCCATATGTCTATATAGGGGACATGTCAAGAAATGAGCGCTTTCGAAGTTTCCGCGATCGTCATGGATCGATGCTGGATGTGGTATGCAAGACGGTAGTGGCAGGGTAAACCGAATAATGGATTGGCAGTTTGGGCCACCCAGCGGCACCTGCATCATTCAGAGTAGGAAGGGTGCGTCCTTGATCCTAGTACCATTGGTAAAGCTATCAGGTGTATCCTACTACATAATCACGGGTATGGGCCTCACGTTACTCGCCCCAGGGACGGTGGATTAGGGTGATGTTGAATTTACAAAAAACCTGCGTCTCTGTTAGAGGCGAAGCTTCTACTGCTAGATATACACATTAGCTTACTACAGAAGCCAGGTCTTATAGATCTGATGATCTCCGCAGTCGCCGTCACGAGTCGATGTAGTAGGGATCTATTATACCCCTATCATATCTAGCTTGCATGGCTAAAAGGGGTCATACACATTAGCAAATACATAACTACTACGAATAGCTGTTATGCCAAGGAGTAAGCAAGTTCGCAAAGCTCTCGTCAAAAGGTCCATGTTTACCTATATACAAAACGTTCAGTCCATTGATAGACAAGGAGCCGGACCTCCCCATCACCTTAGAACTACCCAACGCGGACACAAGCGGAGCTGAAGCAACCAGGGTTCGATAACAGTGCTGGTATCAACTGTCTGTGACCGAGAAAGAAACTCGGGGGCTCGTATGCCAGTATAGAGAGGCGGGGACCAATGAGACAGCACCAAAATCCCAATGGAGAAAAGGGGCGTCGCTACGAGAAAAGGGGTTTATTTTCCTCTGAGAACTGACTACCTTAATCCCAGTGGATTGGATCGAGCCCCTATCTAGTAGGTAAGTAGTTACTACCTCTCTACCGACTTGCTGTTGCCCTTCCACCGCACGCCGCCGCTTCGATGGAGCATATACTCGACATCCGATCTTTCTTCTCTCTTCGCCAGTTCAACGAGGTGGGGCGAGGATCTAGTTTCCACACTTCACTTCAGAGCTCATCACGATACCCTGGGTGGCGTCAACACGGCTAGGTAATAGGGACTACCTGGCCTTGCCACCCTGGAGGTGATATACCAAGGTAGTGGACGAGCTCGGCTCAAGTGATTACCTGTAAACTACCCGAGAAGTACCGGAAAGGGGAACCAGAGGTCCGACGTCGATCGACACTCCGAAGTCCCCGGCCCGTCTGAGAAATGGACCACCTAATCCCATCATGGGAAGACACGCCAATGTATAATAAGCAACAATCTCTTTGATATGCCGAGAAAGCTGCTGTCGCGGTTTGCCTCCACGCGACCGGGCCATTCCGGCTATCAGGTAGCGCCACAGCCATAAGGTCGATCTCGGCTACTGACTATTACCTAGTAGATTCTCATCATTCGTACCTAGTCTTGTGAGTCCGATCTGACATGAGGATAACATGCACATGATACTCTAGTGACACATGGGATACGCACTGCTCAACTGTGTCGAGAAAATCGACCGACTAATATCACACAAACGACCAACGATTCTCGTCGTCCAGTCACGAGGCATTGTTGGCGGAAACATACTCTAGTATTCGCATTGGCTTTTCTTGAGGTCTAACAGTGACTAATCTAGCAGCTAACTCGAACACCACAACTCCGTAGCCGTCATTCGCCGGTCTCGTCATCCATGTCAAAGGAAAAGGGTTGAAAACGGAACTCTGGCAGGGTCGTCATCATCCTGGATTATGCATGTGCCGTAAGTAATAAGATAATACATAAGAAATAAAGTAAGAGACAAAACTCCCATCTAGTTAATACCCGGGGGCGGGGGGTTGTGGTGCGGCCAACTAAACCTACGAACTCCTGTTTTCGCCATCAATGACGCCATCCACTCCATCTACGCAAATCTTTGGATGGAAATGGATTTGCTGAACAGATTTACTCCGGGGTAACAGCAGAAGCGTCGCCGATGCTAGCGGCGGACTTGATCTTACCCAGAGCCTCCGAGAAGCCCCGACCAACACCGCTGAGCACGCCGCCCTGACCCTCTTCAGGGCTTGTGTTCACCCGCAGCAGCTCCTTCACGAAGGTAGAACCCCACCATGCTGATGTATACTTGAAGACGTACTTCTCGAGCTTGCGATAGTTCGCTTCGCGCATCTCGGGGGTCATTGTCACGGCGTCGTGGATTGCGTTAGCGAGCTCCTCGGTGTTCCAGGGATTCACGATAAGACTGGACGTCAGCGATTGGGCAGCGCCGGTAAATTCGGAGAGAATCATGACACCGTGTCCATCGCGCTGACTTGCAATGTATTCGTACGAAACGAGATTCATGCCGTCCCGCGTCGAGGTAACAAGGCAGATATCAGAAACCGCGTAGAGGGCAGTAAGCTCGTCGGAGTCGACACTCTGATGCAGAAAGTGGATAGGCATGAATTCGACAGTGCCAAATCTTCCGTTGATCCTGCCAACGAGCTCGTTCACCACAGCTCGCAGGTTTTGGTACTCTTCGACATCCCCTCGAGAAGGCACGGCAACCTGAACTAGGACAATCTTGCCTCTCCATTCAGGATGTTCTGACAGGAATACCTCAAGGGCATGGAGCTTCTGTGGTACACCTTTGATATAGTCTAAGCGGTCGACGCCCACAATGAGCTTGACACCTTCGAACTTGCGCCTCAGAGAAGCAATGCGCTCTTGAACCTTGGGTTTCTTCAACCCCTCGGTGAACTTCTCCGGGTCGATGCCTATCGGGAAAGCACCAACCGTGACGAATCTTCCCTGAAACTCGATGCCGTTCGGAGTGGTATTCGTCTCGAGAATGCGCGAGCAGGAGCTGAGGAAGTGGCGGGCGTAATCATAGGTGTGGAAGCCGATGAGGTCGCAGTGTAGGAGACCCCTCAAGAGCTCTTCGCGGACAGGTAGAATCCGGTAGATTTCGCTGCTGGGAAATGGGGTGTGCAAGAAGAAGCCAATCTTAATGTCCTTCTTGTCTTGCAATAGGTTCCGCAGCATCTCGGGTAACAGCATCAAGTGATAATCGTGAACCCAGATCAAGTCTCCATCTTGGATATCCTTGGCTACCGCCTGGGCAAATATCATGTTGACCTGAGTGTACGCCTCCCAGGCATTCTCGTCGAACGTGATCTCACCGGGGTGGTAGTGGAACAAGGGCCATAAAATCGAGTCTGTGTTGGCGAGAGTGGTACATGTCAGTATACAGAACTCCATGCGTGTCACGAGGGGTGGAATGGGGTTACTGACTAGCAAAGCCATTGTAGTGTCGGTCTGCCAGTTCATCGTCGATAAATATAGGGTGGGCGCTGTGTTTCTCCTTAAGATCCTTCTTGACCCGGGCGATATCTTCCTCGGGAAGCTCGCGCCCAGGCCACCCATACCACTGGAAATTGGTTGTCTTGCTGAGGCCACTCAAGCCGGTGACCAGGCCGCCCGAAGAGACGCTATATGCGTACTTGCCATCGTCTTGGGATTTGATTGTAATGGGGAGACGATTTGAGATTAACACAAGTCGACGGTCGCCGGTGGAGGAAGGCTCGGTTTCCTCGGTAGGTGCCATGTTGGGATTCGCAACGATTACGTCGGTAATTCGAGGGTAGTAGATTGCGGCGATGTATTTCCAATAGACTGTTGCAACCTGAGAGAGCCTAGAGATGGTTTATGTTAGGGGATATTGGGAAACGCTTGGAGGCGCTCGTCTTTTCTGTTGTGGCCAAGTGGGGAGTTCGACGACAAGAAGGCGGCTATGCTTATTTAATATCGCGTGCATCAATCAATGTACGTATGGATTACAGCAATGGGTCGGGTATTTGCAGTGAATTAGTCTTAGGTTGTTTTGATTTCGCCTGTTCGCCCTTTCGTCCTTTCGTCCTTGCGTCTTGTTGGGATGAAAGCCCAAGACCAGCGAGGCTATAGGTGGGGTTTGGAAACTTTATTATTGAGTGTCTCGTAAGTTATTGGCAGTAGCCAGTAGCGGGTGGCGGGGTAAAAGGGACACGGCAAATGCAACTGCGACCTTGAGAGGAGGGCAGACGGGGTAATGATGTTAAAGTTCGAGGCAACAGCAGCCGTAATTCTGGATTGGATTTGTGTACGACTAGTTGCTCTATTACATTAAGTATGTACGAAGTATTGTACAACCGTTCAGATTCCAGATTCCCAATTCCATCTATTTTAGGACGGGGATTTGGTTGTTGATGGATATCATGTGTGACGGACGGATGACCCTGGAATCCTCTAGGAGCTTTGTCCGGAACTTTTCGCCCATTTTTCACGGAAATCGACGTCATGTAACGGCTATTCGGGTAGAGATCTTCAGGTGTCAACATGAGCAAGCTCAAGCCACCACATGCTAGCCAATGAAACCTCCTACTGCCAAGCACCATAGCCCACCGGGAGCATGGTGGGGGCCTGCTTCGGGTCTGGATCTTACCTCGTTGACTAGGGTGTGGCTGAAATACTACGTCGAGTGGCAGAGCTATGTGTTCTGTTAGTGATACCTACCTAGGTAACTAGCAGATCACTGAATCTGACTGTGCATGCAATCTCTCTGGTAGGTATTCACATGCAGCAGAGATCAAATTTCCAGATGTTAATTGAAACCTATCGCTCTTATGGTGGCCTCGTGCTTGCTTGGCCCTGAAACCTTGAGAAGTTCGGAGTGTTTGATACAGACATACTCAGTCGGTAGCGTTGGGTGGATGCACCTACATACATACATACAGGGGAAACAGGTCGTGACATACGTACCTCAAGGTATGAGCAAGGTATCCCATATCCCAGACCCCAACAGCAATGTATATATTGCCTACACCGGGATCCAAGTGGTGAGAAATGACGACAGAACGTGCTTGCTCATGAGTTCAAGTTATCAGCAGCCATCAGTGTGCTGCAATGATTATTTACACACACAAGAATGACCCATACCACCTACCTATCTATCTGAGGGAATTATCTCTCGTCGGGTATACTCCAGGCACCGCAACCACCATGTTAATGATCTAATGGTCTGGGCCTAGCTGCCGAATGCATAGAAACGTGCGGAATATATATCGTGCAAAGCTACAGCTCAATCACATCTGACGACCCACTAATAGCCCGGAGCTTTATGCTCCCAGAAGCTATGGAACGTGTGTGGATTGGCAATCGGCGATTCGCCAACTCGGGAACCAAGGACCAAGTCTCTATTCGACTTCTGGCCCTTTGAGACAGTCGTTGATGTAAACCTCCTTTGTGCCCCTCGAATCGTCATCCACCCCCATTTCGTACCTACATGGTCCTTGGTTTGACGGCCCGAACTCAGCCTCAATGTCGCCCTCCTGAATTCTTGACAGCAAGGTGTGTTGCACGACACTGGGCCGTAATATCGAGAAGAATGACTGGATGCCAACCCGTCTAATAAACTGGAGTTTCTAGTTGAGACCTCAGTATGTCCAAAGGGGCTCTAGAATGTCCAGAACATACCTAAGGGGAGCGCTGGGTGGCTGTTGTTGCCTTCTAGTCGACCATACCATACATACATACAGACATGCTTGACATGGCAGGTAGAACCTCGTCCATACCTCGACCCATTCAGGTAGGTACTCAGGTACTCTGCACCACGCTGCTCTTGCCACTGGGATCTGCTAGTTTTTGGTGTTTTAGTGTAGACTTTCTTCTGCGCGCCAATCATATTCCACTCGTATTCCGAATCAAGTCATCGAAGTCCCTAAGCGCAAACACTTATGTAAGTCACCGGACCAAATGTTCCTACATAGTTGCTGTAGTACGTCTAGAAGCAGGACGATCTACCCACGGATTGTCTCTTCTACCTATACTCACATACAAACAAAACTTGTGTTTTCCAGGAGCACATCTCTGTCTGATTCCCTGCACGCAACATTGTTAAGAGATCAATAGACATGCAAAGAGTGCAGTATCCGACTGTATGATCAGTCAATACCAGAGCGCCTACTAGTTAGTCCAGTTGCTCTTTCGGAGCACTTACCCCTGCCCCTTTTTCGACATTGCCATCCAATCCATGAAAGACACCACGGTACCTACAGTCCACTGCCAACCTTTTACAGGCGAAAAAATCATCATGATTTTGTCTAATATAAGAAGACAATATGCACTTGGTGGGTACTGCCGGGGTCCGAGAGGTATGGCATTGCATGTAAGAGATCTTCGAAAACGTCCTGGGATACAGAAACAAGGGTATGAAGTATCTCTTATTCGAGCAAGACCCGTTGAAAAGGTGAAATTTGATTGAGATATGTTATAGGAAGTCCTCGCGAATCCATGCACCTGCTTTGCGAGGATCCAGATGCAGAGAGCCAACTGCGTGGGATAGGCCGAGATAATGCTGAAGAGCCTTCGATCACCGTTACCAGGGATTGCACGAAGCAAGTAGGTACATCGGTAGAAACAAAGACGACTTCGAATATTCCTGAACGTGGGCTACATACAGTAGAATAGTCTGGATAACCAGAACAAGGTACGAGTCTCAGGCGTCAGCGACCAGTTATTCAAATACAGGTGAAACCTCCTCCAACCGTACAAGACATGCTTCTCTCTTTCAAGCACATGTTGCATGAAGACAATCTCAAACAGAGCATTCAGATAAACTACGACAGCAAAGAGAACCTCGAACAACAATGGCTGAGTCAACAACGCCTCATAATCAAGACGCCCCGCTGCGGGAATGCACCGTCTGTCTCGAAAACCATCCCGCATCCCGCTACCCAGGGCGAAGACTGACAGAGAAATGCGCCCACCACCCGCAGTCCGCATGCGTGGACTGCGTCAGCGCATCGATCCGCGTCGAAGTGCACAGCGCGACGCCCTGCGACACCACGTGCCCGGACTGCAAGGCGCCGCTTGACTATGAGGTCGTCGAAGCGCATGCGGATGCCGAGACCTTCGAAAGGTAATCAATGAGTCGGACAATGACTGGACTCACCCAAGTACCCAGGTGATAAGAACACGAGACGAGCAAGGAACTAACGAGCTCTCGTCCGCCCAGGTACCGTCAGGCCTCACTAACGAAGACCATCACCGAGGCGGGGAACTTCTCATGGTGCCCTCTCGGCTGCGGCTCCGGGCAGTTCCACGACGACGACAACGACAACGGCAGCCTTTCGATCGTGCTCTGTCTCGGCTGCAAAAAGCAGTACTGCCGCCGACACCAGGTCGCCTGGCACGACGAGCACACGTGCGCGGAGTACGACGCCTTCCTAGCCGACCCGGAGGGCTTCCTCCTCCTCCGCGCCGGCGACCCCCGGCGGCGGCAACAGCGGGACCTCGATCTGGCCTCGCAGCAGGTGCGGGACGCGGAGCACCAGTTCGACCTGCTGCTCGCCGGGGTGCGGCGGGATCGCGAAGAGGCCGGTCGCCGGGCCGAGCTCGAGCGTCTCGAGCGACAGGCGGCGCTCGAGCGCGCGAGGCGCGAGGCCGAGGCGCGCAGGAAGGCGGAGGAGGAGGAGGCCGAGAGGCAGAGGCAGGCTAGACTGCTGCAGGCGCGAAAGAGGGCCGAGGAGGATGCCACGCAGGCCGCGTTTGCGAACCGCTCCTTCAGTTACCCGGTCAAGCCGTGTCCGGGTTGCAAGGCGATGATTGAGAAGCGGGGCGGCTGGTTAGATTTCTTACTCCTCCTCTGTATTTTTCGTTTCCTGTGTTGTCCACTGATGTTTCCGGTTGGATATATGGTAGGAGAGATTGACTTGCTGACTACAAGCGCCGTATGTGTAGTGACCACATGTATTGTAAGTCATTGATGAATCGTGGCTGTCTAACTTCTACCTTGGTAGTTCGGGGGGAGTAACTCACAGGCTACTAATACTATACGGGCTGTAGGCAATGTCTGCAAAACGCACTTCGATTGGAATGGGCTGTTCATATATCCGTGGGGGACTTTCGGTTACATCCCGGGGCAGTAGCCAACCTGAACTATAGACACAGGATGAACGTCCTGTAACCGCCAACCGTACTTGTATCTAAGGAAGCGTGTCAATCATACATCTATAACTAGAGGAAGTAGTAGCTGGGAGTGTAAGTTAAGTTCATCACATGCTAATATACAGGGCGACAGAAAGGACATACGAATTTGGATGAGCGAATGAATCTATCAGATCGACATCAGAAAGAACTACTACTCCCACTTGAGGTAGTTAGATATTGACCTCCACGTGGATGGACAAGGGAAGTCAACAAAAGTTCATCGAGGGATCAAGTTACCTCGAACTATCGCCTTGTTCATCAGTTGGGGAAAGGGGCCGCATTGTGGTTGGATACTAGTCAGATGTATATGAGTTTATAAATTTGGCCTTACCCTTTGATGGGTATTCGTCTCGATACTCGAGTCTACTACAGCTAGCAAGCCGCTACTTCTTCGCTCCTGGTGTTGGCCTGATCGCAGTGAACATGACTTCGTGCCCGAGGGTTTCTTTGTTTGTCCCAAGCTAAATGGCCATACCTTTTCTACAAGGATGCTCCCGAAAGAACGTGTTTCATACATTATCTGCTCTATGTTATTGTTCAGTCCTCTAGTGTGGACTCAAAGGGTCCTGCCTCCTTTGGTGTCGCGATACATTGTTCATGTAACAATGTCCGCGTACTTGGAAGAACGCATATATAATATACGGATGTGAGACACGTCACCTAACCTTATGCTTTACCATTTCATCTAAGATCAGATATTCGAACAGGAACCCATTTCCCACAGCAGCGATACCTCAGCAACCCGGACTACATATTTTTGAAAGGAAGAACGTGATGTCTCGAGGACGTCTTACCGACTATCTAGCGCACTTTGATAACTGCGTTGACCTCCCTGAGGACGTCAATGCTGGAGCTAACAGACCAAATTGTAGACCCCAACCGGGCCGACCCATAACCCCACCGCCAGGATGCGATCTGCGGGTGTACGAGCGCTACCTACGTGAGAAATGGCTATGTGCCGATGCTATTCCGGAGGTGTTCGACCCGAATCGGCTCGAAGACCGGATCCGGGCTTCCCGTCCGTCCCGGGGTGGTCCAAGGGAGAACCCCATCGCCAACAACGAGCGGCAGCAGCAGCAGCGACCTTTAGCTGGAAGATCGTCGTCTAAAGTGGAGGTGAAGAAACCCACATTGGTGGACTTAGACAAACCGTTGCCTAGCGTGCCGTGCCTCCCCACCTGGAGCCAGTCCAACGGCCGCTCGGCCGAGTCTATCGCGTCGATCGCGAAGGCCGGCGACGATCAGCTTGCGAGGTATGCTAGCAATGGCGCGATAGTAGAGACGAAAAAGACCCCCTACGCGAGATACCGCGCCGATGCGATCATCGGCTCCGGTAATAGTCCCTCTGGTGTGGCGTGGGCGCCCACAGCAGCGACAACGACGACGACGACGACGAGAGATGTTATTGAGAGACAGCCCACCCCGCGCATCAAAACCGGGTCCAAGCCGCCTCTTTCCAAGAGCGCATACGCAAATGCGTCGTATGCGGATAGTTCCAGCCGTGACGCGAGAGGGCGCCGTCCGAGTGTGTCGTCGACCGCTCGGCCTAAGGCTCCTAGGTATTTCCCGTTCCGCAGCCAGATGGTGGCGGGCAAGAAATGAGCGGCGCGTGAAGTGGGATCGGAGTCGCGAAAGAGCAATCGGCCGGACCGATTGAACCCTAGAGGCAAAGTATGATATATAATAGAACCTCCTGTATATGACCAGTCTATTCGATTATTGATTTACAGTCAACAGCTGCAAGTGTGGGTATTCATAACGTTCTTTACTTTCTTATTCGTCTCATCGTAATACCAAAGTGACTATGTTAATAGGCCCTTGTTAGCTGCCTGCTCGGAGGGAAGAGACAGGAAGAGGGTTGCCTATCTGGAATGACCGAGCCCGTATAGCGGCACGATGCACTGGTGGCCATGTCCAACTATGTAGGTATCAGGTTTCCATTAGCTCACCAGCCTTCCAATAAGAGTTTGCGTTCATCATCTTCTCACGGCAGTCGTAAGTTTGAATTACTAGTACCTATGGCACCCATACCCCAAAAGATGGTGGGAGTGCGTAGACACACTTTGTTCATCCAACTTCAGTTGGTTTTGTTACCACCGCCCCGAGTAGTAAGAATTGTTGCTTCTTCATCACGTATTTATAGCAAGTTAGAGCTGCCGAGTCCGGTATAAATCGCTGATGACTGTTCCACAGCCTCACCATGTCGTCAAAGAGGTATTTGTCCAGGGCAGCATCTAATTGCCTACCCATGCCAAGATTTGTGGGTAGATGTATAGCAGATTACTCAGAGATCGTCTTTCGTTACTAAGGTTGCCCTCGTAGCCTCGTCCAAGTTGGCTCTTCTTTTTCATGGTGCATCGTAATCACTTTGGAGAATCGCTATTTACCAACAGCGTCGTCGGTTGATCGCACTTATGTAGTTGGATGGATGGACAGATGGGTATATGTAGTGATGGGATGGTTCGGACCATCTTGCCCTCGTTCACAATGGGGGTGGGTAAAGGATGCGCGTGCACGATATGGGGCTTACTGAGAATTGCTTATTCCCATCTGCGTAGGGCTTGCAAATCCCAACCGCCAGGTACCAAAATACAGAAGGATTCTAACCCTTACCCAAAGACTCCACCATAATAAATCCCACTCGACTACTGGTAGATAAGGCGTGATAATGCGCGTGATCAGAAGGGAGATTTCCTCCTTCCTTCAGACGAATGAAGAAACTTCATCCCCATGGGAGGAGGACCATACCAGCGATATCACAGCGGGGGTCTGAAATACCCCTGGCGTTGGCGTTCAGCACATTACGTGGGGAAGGAAGGAGACAGGGTTGATGAATACATTCTCGCTAGACAGGGCCTCCTTGATAAGGATTGCTAGTGCCGTCGACCAGACCGCTGGGATGGGATGGTTACCGACAGAAAGGTTCGTCCTGCATGATGCTTCCAGGTTACCTACTGCGTAGTTGGTCATGTAACAAGTGTTCTGCATCGCGAATGCAGGCTTCAAGTCAACTATCAAGTGTATATTTCGACGGTGTAAGCAGGTTGGTAGCTATTTAATTCTTGCAGTTACTGTATCCTACATCGATTCGGCGATCGTGTGTCATCCATGAGCCTGTCATCGTGGGGGCGGGGCCCTCCCTGGACCGAGCGATGATCACTTCGTTAGACTATCAATGTGCTGACTTCTCTGTTTTTAAGGCTTCGCCAACCTCCCTGCGGCTGATACAAGCTGTCCTCCCGAGGCCTCTGTGCATTTCGCGTTGGCAACCACCTCGACTGTCTGTTGTCACGCGTTATGGCACCTAGGGATGTCATTTTCGGGGTCCAGATCCTATTCCTGGTCGTCAACAGCATCGTGATCAGCCTGAGGCTCTTCGTGCGTGCGAGACTCAACAGAGCCATTGGATACGATGACTACACTATGGTCATAGCTATGGTGAGTCCCAGTCGGCGTACGACTTGTCTTGGATGGGTGCGGGGGGTCGCTAACGTTTGGGAGGCCGGATATGTTGTCCTATGCGCTCTGGGGTTTGCCTACATTTACTACGGGTATGGCGATCCGACGCCGGAACCACAGTACGACTTAACGAAAGCTCGCATGGTACGCATGATTACACACAGCCGTCGTTATCGAATACTACCAGCAAAACGGAGGGTTCTAACCAGCATATGCAGTACTATGTGGCCTCTCTCCTGGCATATCCGATAGTGTCCTTCTTCGTCAAGGCCAGCGTCGTCATGGTGCTTTACAGAATCTCAGCGCAGAATGACAAGGTCCGGCTAATGAGACGGCTTCTGCTCTTTTCCATCGGAACAGTCGCCGTGTCTGCCATAGTGGTGCTGGTTGGCACGAGTTTACAATGCACGCCGCTATCCGTGTCCTGGGGCGTCGGGGAGGGAACCTGTGTTGATCCGACGAAGATGATGATCCTCGGCTACTTCTGGAGCTTTATCGACATCAGCTCCGTGTGGGCCTACGCAATAATGCCGATCGCGATGCTCTGGAAGGTGCAAATGAGCTTCCGGATGAAAGCATTAAGCTCGGCTCTGCTTGGGCTTGGAATCTTGTGAGTTTTATGTTGGCGTACAGTTGTTTAGACTTGCTTACCATCAATGCTAACAGAAAATTTCATTACTAGTGCAAGTATTGCCTCCATAATCAGAGTCAAGTACTTCGACCAAGTTGGGAAAATGTCAGACTTGAACGACGAAGCTTCCCGTGGTGGGAACAATATACGACTACAGATATGGTCCATCATCGAGCTCGGACTAGCGATTCTCGCGGCGTGTCTGTCAGCATTGCGTCCGCTGCTCAGATTTCTAACTGGTCTCGGCAGTGCGCAAGACTCAGCCAGCGGGCAAATGTCTGGGCACTATATCATGCACCCCCAGGGACATGAGCTGTCGACAATGGACCCTAAGTCGCCCGGTGCTTGGAGTGGAACGAACAAGTTGAAGATACCACAGCCTGATCAAATGATAGTTAATGATAGCCAAGAGCACATACTGGATCATAGGAGGGATGTTGAACGGCAGCTCTCGAGCAGCGGCGGAGATACTCGGTAAAAGTCACATGACAAAATTGGACAATCTAATATACCAAGGACCTGGTGTAAGGCGCTGGGCATATCCTTGTGCTGTTTATTGACCTGCCTAATATGACGACTAGCCGGGGTAGGAATCCTTGACAGCCCCCTCGGCCAGGGCAGTGAAATTACAATGATAAGGACCTGCGGAAGTTACAATTGCACTGCGCTTTGCTCAACAGGCGACGAACAACCGTGCTCAAAGGATTTTGCCTTTACCCAAATCCAGCACGATAGCGCCGATGCCCTCGTTGATTAAGGCTACAGTGGCGGCGATGGCGGCAATGACCCACGCCGTCATTATAGGGACGCCGCCGTTCCCTTTGGAGCGATCGCCATCTCTGCCGCCTCGCCTAGCTCGAGGTACCAGTGCCGGGACCATATTTCCCCATCTTCCCCATCTCGCCTGGCATCTGCTCCCCACCGGCAGCGAGCAGCAGTTCCGGGGCCTCGCGCCCGTCTCAGACGCAATCGCCTGGGCATCCGGGACGAACGGCACGGTCCTGCGCACCACGGACGGCGGGCGCACGTGGACCTCCGTCGGGCCCGTCCTAGACCCCGACCCCGCCGACCTCCAGTTCCGCGACATCCAAGCGTGGTCAGCCGACCGCGCCGTCATGCTCTCCATCGGGGCCGGCGCCCTGTCGCGCATCTACCACACACGCGACGGCGGCGCCACCTGGGCCCTGGCCTTCGCCAACGCGGACGAGGCCGCGTTTTACAACTGCATGGACTTCGAGGACGGGGACGACGATGAAGCGCACGGCCTGGCCGTCAGCGACCCCGTCGACGGCACGTTCCGCCTGATCGAGACGCGCGACGGCGGCGCAAGCTGGGCGCCCGTGGACCCCTCGGCGGCGGGAGCGAGCCTGCCGGCCGCGCGGGACGGCGAGTTCGGCTTCGCCGCGAGCGGGACCTGCATTGCGACGCAGAGCGGGCGGTGGTACGTGGCGACGGGGGGCGTCGACCCGGGGCGGGTGTTCCGCAGCGCCAGCAGGTCGGGGCACCAGTGGGAAGAGGTGGCGGCGAACAGCTCCATCCGGGGAGGCGCGTCGGCCGGCGTGTTCTCGGTGCAGTTCCGGGACGCGCGACACGGCATCGCGGTCGGCGGCGACTTTGAGGATCCCTCCGGCGCAGTGGACAACGCGGCTTGGTCGGACGACGGCGGGGCGACCTGGACGAAGGCGGAGCGGTTCCCCGCCGGCTACCGCTCCGGGTCGGCGTGGGTGCCGGGGCTGGGGGGCGTGGCGCTCGCGGTGGGCCCGACCGGATCCGATTTCACAGTCGATGGCGGTCGGACGTGGCACGCCTTCTACAACGGCTCCTTCGACAGCGTCGCGTGCGTACAGGGCCCGGTTTGCTGGGCGTCTGGTTCGCAAGGCCGGATTGGTCGCTTGACTTTCGAGTAAGTTAGTTAGCATAACATGACCCCGGCTGAGGTAAACGGATCCCCCGTCACGCTGAAGCGATGCATAGATATACACGAAATAAAAGACGTAGGTATCTTGAATGATACGGCATAGGATCCCTGCATAGGGGACATACATAAAACATTCTTGCATAGCGTCCGTGATAGAGATAGTAAAACCCGCCGAGCATCTAGTTGACCAGTATCTTTGCAGCACCATACTGCCCCACAACGATTTAGCCCACCGTTCGATACAGGCAGTCCCAAGAACTATACCGTACCCTCCCCTCAAAAGGCTCAGCCCATAACAATACCCCCCTTGCCTAGCTAAACCTTCTTCTTACTCGTAACCAGCACCCGCAACCCCTTGCCCTTAGGGAACCCAGCGAAGAACTCGTGGTAGACCCTCCAGTCCACCTCGGTCGTGTCGGCGGTCAGCACCATGCTGAAGCTCGCGCTCGGGCTGAAGAGGCGCGACACGGTCAGGTACAGGTCGATGGTGGCGAGCTCCATGCCGAGGCAGAGCCGCGTGCCGCGGCCCCACGGCATCAGGTAGCGGTTCAGGCGCTTGCGCTCCGCGGGGCTGGTCCAGCGCTCCGGCAGGAACGCCCGCGGCCGCTTGAAGATCCGGGCGTTGTTGTGCGTGTCCTGCGAGGTTGTCGAGATGGTGGTCTGAGTGAGGCATGCGTGTTTAGCGAGTGTACAGTACAAACCTAACAGCTCTTTTTGCTTTTTTCACGGGACTATAATAGAGAGAGGGAAAGAGAAGGGGGGGGGGGGGGGGGGGGGGGAAAAAAT